>CANSNZ010000859.1:0-104972 GCA_947646795.1 Beta lomatogona | reverse complement strand
AAAACGCAGCCCTTCCTTATTTTTCCACTAGTGTATTTTAAAGCGGAGCAACTAATTCAAATTTATTGCAACTAATATGAGGTGGAGGATTTATGTGTGTAGGGATTGATTTTCATTTAACAAGACAAATGACATAAATCTTTCCTAGAAAAGTAGAATAAGTAATTATCATTACCAACATTTTTTACCACATACCAAACGGACCTTAAGTTCATATCACCGTCGAAATTAAGTGATTTGGGCATTGTTATTCTCTCGGCTGTTTTTTTTTTTTTTTTGTTTTGCTAAGTAATTAAGAATATAGTGCCACTTAACAAAATTTACAACCTAAACCTTATCTAGGGAGGAACAAACCAACTAGGTTGGACCCCGCCTCCATGACAAGAGCAAAAATGCTACACAAATTAGCCAAGGAAACAACTATACATCAAAACCCCTATACACCCTTCACAGAGTATAAAACCAATCCATATCTCTTCTTGAAATCTTTTTAGGAAGCACCAGGAAAATTCTTCTTCTAACAAGATCTCGTTATCCACTTCACCATATAGTGAACCTGTTGGCACCTTCAAATTCAATTTACTATCATTTCTAGCATGCCATATCCCATACACGGTACGCCTATGGCCGCACTATAAGTCGTACACCGAAATTTGGATTGTCTACGATTGGCAATCCACCTAACCACCTAATTTAGATCTTCTCATTGAAGAGTCAAAACTCATCCAAAGTTTAATCCGAGCAAGAATCTGTTTACTATACCGACACCGAAACAAAATGTGCTTCGTGTTTCTGGAGACATTCCACACAATAAGCAAGCTGTAGAGACATCAACATCATATACCGCTATTTTGTCAAGAATATACAATCTCCCCCTCATGGCAAGCCAGTTAATGAATTTGAACTTAGGCACACTAAATCTGCTCCAAACATAGCTATCCCCGGAAGACATATCCCCTTTGCTCGGTAAGTTTTGCAAGTACATATTGGATACAATACTTGGGCATTCTTTCAAACACTTGTTTATTGTAGACTCGCTTGGGTTGAGTTTTAACCTTACGGATACGCTTCCAATACCGATTGCTTCCACCGGTGGGAGAATAATCCCACCAATCGCTTTCCTTTATGTACACGGAATGGACCCACCTAACCCACACATTATCCTTTTTTGTAGCTATTGCCCAAACTTGCTTTCCTAAGCTTGCAAAATTCCACAATTTCACATCTCTAAACCCCAAGCCCCCCAGTACGCTTACTATTACGAAGCTCCTTCCAAGCAACATAACCACCCTTTGAGCAAAAATAATTCCCCGACCACAAAAAGCTCCGCACACACTTTCAATGTCATGGATAACTCTACTAGGAAGAATAAAAATTTGAGCCCAATATCCATGGATGCTCATGAGAACAATGTTAACCAGCTACACTCTCCCTCGAGTATGAGATATTCCTCGAGCTCCACACTCTAATTTTCAAAGTCATCTTCTCCACCAGGGATATCACAATCTTGCCGAGATATTCTTTTTGAATAGATGGGCACCCCCAAATACTTAAGGGGAAGAAAATCTCTCGAATACCGAAACCTCGCTGAATTCTCATAATTTCACCCTCCTCCATACCACAACGAGACAAGGAAGACTTTTAAGCATTATTCTTCAAACCAAGAATCGAAAAACTTCTTAAAAGCTTTAAGCATCAAGTAGACAGAGGCATAATCACCTTTTGAGCAAAGTATCAAGTCATCGGCAAAGCTAAGATGAGTAAGCTTTGACTCGACTACACCTTGAATGATACTTATAGTGATCCATATCACTCATTTTCACCAAGATTCGGCTAAATATTCCATGCATATGACAAACAACAAGGGGAGAGGGTACCCTTGTCTCAAACCTCTCTTGGATTTAAAAAATCCACACATCTCCCCATTAATCATTAGAGAAAACATGGGTGTACACACACACTCCATGATTAAATCAACAAAACTTTTAGGGAACTCCGAGCTAAAAGCATGTCTTTTAAAAAACTCCAATTGATGGTATCATAAGCTTTTTGCATATCAAGCTTAATGATACAACTAGGACTGGCCGCTTTTCTATTATAGTGCCTCACAAGGTTTTGTACAATCATAATGTTGAGAACAATATGCCTCCTATGTACAAAGGCTCCTCGGGTATCTTCAATGATATGGGGCAACACCAATCTTAGTCTATTACAAATCATCCTTGTAATACATTTATAAAGGGTGTTGCAACATGAGATGGGCCCTGAATTCACTAACATTTTCAGGACAAGTTGTTTTTGGGATAAGGGTAATAAGCGTGGTGGTTAAGGCTTTCAACATTCTTCCATGCTGAAAAAAAATCTAACATAGCTGTTTGTAATCTCCTCCCCAACAATTGGCCAAGTATCTCAAAATAAAAGCTCCTAAAGCCATCGGGGCATGGGGCTTTATTTTCAACTATTGATAACATAGCTTTCCTTACTTCAACAGGGGTATAAGGACACAATAAGCTATCCTTATGCTCCCCGAGTAAGGGTATTACCAACTCTAATAATGTCAAAATGAACAGGAGTTACCTCGAGCATCAAGTTGTTCCAAAGAAGGACTAATAATACTCCAAAAAAGCACTCTTAACAATGCATCATTGTCTTGCCATTCACCGACCATGTTATAAATGCCACAAACAGAATTTATGACTCTTCTTTTCCCGATACTACGATGAAACACCGCTGAGTTCTCATCATCATCTTTTAACTAAGTAAATTTAGCCTTCTGCGTAAAAGACATATAGGCATCATGCTTGGTTTTATACTCTTTCCCAATTCTAACCTCCTCATCTCGCGATTTCGAGTAATCCGGGAATCGATGCATTCTTCTCTCGAATATCATCCATAGCAGAAGTAGCCTTAACCACCTCGGCCTCTATATCTAAGAATCCAGTTTTATTTAGATTCTTTAGCTTATTTTTCACCCTTTTCATCTTTTGAGTAACTTTAAACATTTTGTTCCCCGCAACATTATCACTCCCGCACTCCTTTATAATCCCATCATACCGGGAGAGATCTTCCACACCGTATAATACTTAAAAGGCTTTTTAATATTTTCTTTTCTCTCTTGCACCTGAAATAATCACGTGTGAGCGATCAAACTCACCTTCATTCAAAAAGCAGCCCCCGCATTTGGATAAGCTATCTCCCCATTGTTGGTTCACCAAAGGTCTATCCAACTTTGAGAATACCCCTGGCTTGACCCTCCTACTAATTATTCCATGTGAACCTATTACCGGTGCTAATAAGATCTTACAATCCACATTCATGCATACACAATCTAATAGGTTCCATCTCCAAATTTCGAACCGGAGCACCAATCCTCTCATCACAGCTTCATTACACAATTGAAATCCCCTCCCACCAACCAGGGACCATCAATTGTCCTAGCAACCGCCATCAACTCAGCCCATAAATCCTCTCTTTGCTCTCTATCATTAAAAGCATAAACAAAAATGCGCTTAAAACTCCTAGCACCATTTTTAGGAGTCACATAACAGGTGAATCTATTGACTAGCCCGACCCTTAATGTCAACAAGTGAACACACCAGGTTTCCAGGCCTTGATCACTCTCCCACCCTTATGGTAAGTAGAGTTAAAAGTAAAACACCAATTTGAGAACATAACTTGATAGAGACTACCCATACCTACAGTCTTTTACCTTTGTTTCCAAGAAGCCTACAAGCCTACGGCCCCACGCATGTTGATTGATGAATTCTCTCACAACCTTATGCTTTCTAGGACTATTCAGCCCCCGACATTCCACACACATATTTTATCCATTAGGAATGGAGAGATTCCTCTCTCCCATATCCCTCTCCACATAATCTTCCATCCTGTCCTCCACTTCCTCTTCATTAACATCTTCAAGTGCGGTGAAAGAATTCCTCACCACAGTTCTTACAACATGCTCATTTGGAAGTCTAATTGCATTATTTGCTAGTTAAAATCCCTCAAGGATCGGTCACTAAATGTGTAGTAGTTTTCCAAGCACACCTCGCATTTTGCTGTACATTTCCATTACCCTGTTGTTGCCCATTCAAGTCGGCTTAGGTACCCAGACTTGATTTCTTTTCTTCGTACATTGTTTATCATCATGTCCAAACATATTACATGTCTTGCAAAAGAAGATTTCCAATCATACTTCACTGGAACATATGTATCCTCCCCTTTTTCATTCTCAAAAATTATCTCATCTAGAAAGGATTGAGAGACATCCACTTCAAATAGTGCCCTTGCATATTGCAACTTCTCCCTCTTAAGAGTTGCATTATCCACCTATAAAAACTTCCCAACATTACTCACAATTTTTGTCAAACACCCCCGGCCCCAATATTTGAAATCCGGATCAAGTTGGATCAAAATAGGAACCCGAATAATTTCATCTCGCTTGAAATCAACATCCCGATTCCACGCCTTAATTATAACCGGTTTGCCATCAAAGAAAGGATACCCTCCCCGAACAACCTTATCCCTACTCTCCATGGTGCGAAATCTCACTATGAATACCCTTTCTCCACCATAGCTACTTTCTCCACACCCAAATTGCTCCATATTTGTCTCATAAAACCTTCCATAACCATACTAGGAGGGTTAGCACCTAGCACATAACAAATAATTTCCGAGTTCCAATAATCAACCTCTTCCCGAATGTCATCTAAATCAATCAATTTAGGTTTCAACTCCTCACCTATACTATCGGTTGTTTCATCTCGCTACTTCATTAAATTGTTGCAAAATGGGCATAGATTTACCCGAGTCATCGCTAAGACTTGCCAAAGTTGATTCTCCGGGATTGTGAATTGAAGTCATCTAGGCCGAAAAAGTGCGATTCAGCTCGGATTGTTGCTTCGCTTGCACAATCAACTCCCGAGGATTCAAAATTTCATCAACTTCAAAATTCCCGAACTCCGCCGCTTCAATTCCCATAACCTCCTCAATGGATCGTGTTTTCTTTGCCCGAGAGTCCGATGAAGGCCCTCTCGGCTTATCAATCACTCTTTCCCTGGACATTTCACTAACCGGCGTCGAAATTCCACACTTCCGGCCTCCCCTTCTTTCCCGCCATGGCAACAACAATGCTTGAAGGAAATAAAGGACTCCAATGGAACAAAGAGTTCTAGAGAGAGGAGTCCCGCCTATTTTTCTTCGATCGTTTTTCTTTCCCTTTTTCTAGCAATTGCTTTACAAATTAAAATTCACATGACCTCCAATTCTTCATTACGAAAAATATTATTAAAGTTTGTTATTCTTTAACACACGAGTCTCTAACTATAATGTCTAGTAGTCATGTTTGTTAGCACTGATTTAACAACTTAGCATCACATATCAAATCATGAAAAGCATGAAACTTTCATTATATATATATGAAGGAAACACTCTGATACGTTTGTTTTCGAAGTTGTACCAAAATAATTTCTTTAGCTTGAAATGGCATGTACAACAAACAATAATTATGCTCGCCTTCTCATTATTAATCTTTTTGTGTTATGCCTTATGATAATTTTGGAGAAAAATAAAGCAGACGTTGGCATTGTAAGTATTCATGCTTCTTGTTTTCTTATCCTTCCCTTGTTATACAAGAGATAAGAATATCTCCCTTGTTTTTTTTGGCGACGAATATCTCCCTTGTTGGTTACGTATATCAGTATATGAAGGCATATTTAAACAATTCATTAAAACCAATTAGTCACCTTATTTGTTGCAATTCAATTCGTTGTGCCGATGAGCCATTTTCCCAAGATAAATTGATAAGGAACTCATGTTACGTTCCTACTTAATACTTATGCTATATACCCACATGAAATATTAAAAAGTTAAATAATAACTGAAATTGATGAGTAAGTTAAATCCTACTTATTAATAATGTAAATCTAGTAGGTGGATTACCCACTGAGTAGGAAATACTTTTTTATGCTTTCAACAAAAATGTGCAATTATAGTAAGTTGCTAAACATGACTATGAATGATCAACTTTTGCTACGTACATATTTACTTTGAAATCGATAGATAAGGTGGTTTAGAATTTAAATTTTGGTTCTTCCAACCTAAAAGAAATTCCTTTATCTCAACTTGTACAAACTCATCCTTATGTTAGCTTATTATTCATTGCTATTTATTAGGTAGCTTATATTCTTAGTTCTGAATTTATCTCAGGTAACTCTTTTCATAACTTATTTTAGTCCTTGTGTGAACAAATAAAAAAGGAACAAATTAAACCTTATATAAAGTTATTGATCTTTATTTGGTTTAATTCTATCAGGTCGAATTTATATTTCTTAAAACTTATTAATGAAGAACAAAGAACAAAAAAGATCATAAAAAAGCATAAGTTCCTAAAATTTGTATTAAAAAGATTATAATTCCCTAAACCTCACTCATCCAGTGCTCTCAACCAAACTTTTACCTAATCACCTGATTACTTCACGCCCGCCACTTAAAATCAGCTCCATGTAGAATTTTCATGAAGTAGCTACTATATTATTTGCACCAAGCTCCCTCCCTTTTCACGGCTATATAAAGAGATCAAGTAGTCCACTTTTATTTTCAGCAAGCTCAACAAAGAAAGAAAAACAAAAGACACAGAAGAGAAGAAGAGATGGAGATGATGATGAAGAAGAGTGTGAGTGTGAGTTTGGTGGTAATTTTTGCCATTGTGGTGCTGTTAGCTAAAACTGAAACCGCCTCGGCTACTCGCCAACTTAATCCCCTCTCACAAATTGTTGTTACTGAAGAGTTTGTTAGCGACGCCCATCGTCCACTCACTTGTGCTGGCCCAGGGGAAATGTGCGGCACTCCCTTTCTCTCTTGTTGCAGAGATTATAATTGTTATGGAGTATGTATACCCAAATGCTATCCAAACTGCAGCAACTAAACTAATATGGAGTATTTATTATTATATACTCCAACCATAATTTTAAATAAAGGTTGGATATTTAGTTTTTCCTTTTTTTTTTTACAACGTAGTTTTTCCTTCATGTAGTTGTTTTAAAATTGAAATTAATATGGAGATGTCATATTGTGTACTAGTATCTGTTGCACGCGATGCGTGCGTGACATCGTGTGTAAGTGATTTTGTGGAAGTTTTAATTTAATCGTCATTCAAGTAATATTGTTCTATTTTTGTTTTTACTTGTGCACATGTAAGATGTAACTACTTTGCAATTGTAGGGATTTTTTTTGGTTTTTAAAAAAAATGAGAGAAAGCAATTAGTAGTTTTATTTACTTATTAGGGGTATTTTGGGTAAAAAGGGTGGACACCAAAAGGTGAGGAGTTCCCATATATAATAGAGATGATATACTCCAAGTTGATGTTGTTGTTGTATGGTTTCAACTTTCAGTGCATGCATGTACTATTAATTATCAATGAAATAAATGGTTTTTTGTGTGTTATTATGCTGTATCTTAGTAATTAATTAGGTAGCTGAAAATTTCAGCACCTTAAATTGAAATGCTATATTTGATAGCAACTCAATTTCAGTCAATTTTTGACCTTAAATAAAATTTAAGTTCTTACTCCAAACACGACTATTTATTTTAGGTGACTTAAACTTTTACCACCTACTCATTTAAGGTGATTGAAATGTGTTGCCAAACAGCGCTTTAATTTAGTTTATTAAGGTTTGATTTCTTAAAAAGATTACTATTTCATAATTTTTCGAGGTAATCCTTTACCGATGGATGCAAATGACTAATTTTTCTCTATTGATCTTTTGAAGGTAGGTATTGGGCGATTTCTTCCCATTTCCTTGCTCTCATTACTTTAATTAGAAGTATATTTTGTTTTGTTTCCATTGGGAATATTTATTATGATATTGCTTTACTAATATTTGTGTGTGTCCTTTGGGTGAGGATATATAGATAGTTGTAGCACTAAGCTAATAAAAGGTCAAACTTGAAAGAGGTTATAAACCCTTCTCAATGAGTATTGGAGTATAGATCAAAGCATGGAGTTTAAACATAAGGAAGCCGGAAGAGATGGGGGTTGGATAGGTAAGTTCTGAATAGAAAGCTCCTCTTTTTCTTTTCTTAGAATAGAGAAAATTCATGCATTTCGAACTCCGAACAGCAATTCATTATTGATCATCGTTACGTTTATAAGCCAAAAATGTCCAAGGGAAAAATGGAGCTTGGAAAACACAAGGTCCAGACCACACAGTCGTATGGTATAATGGTTAGGGCTATAAGTCTTATACACATTTGTGGCCTAATATGCAAAGTTCTCCGTGTTTCAACGTTCAATTTTTATGTAGCTTACTTGTTCTAGTTTGTTAGAATTCTTGGATGATTTGAAATTTTCTATTGGTTTTACGTTATTTCAAGAAGAATTTGCATTGTTTTTTTTTCCTATAATGACACTACCATAGATGTCAAAACTAACAAATACATCAAATAAAATTTACTACGCCAAAACTATGATCGTTGATGAGATGTAATAAGAACACTCGTTCAATATGATTGTTTAAGATGAGTAGATGTATGATTGTTAGAGAAAGGCCATGTAGTTTCTAAGTTTTATATAAAGACTGTATGGGTCAGAATTCTTCAACTTCTTGTACCCTAAATTTGATTAGAGGTTATAACAAACACCTTGACGGCCCATTTAGTAATTGGTTATAAGAGGAAGTACATTAAAACAGCCTTGCAGATTTGAAATTTTTAAGGCACCTCGTCCTTACTCACGATCTTCGTGAGTCATCTTGTCCCTCAGCACATATTCCAAAAAACCGACATACTTAACTGTTACTATTTTGAACCACCAATCTTGACCCAACTGACTAATATTTGTCGATGGCCACAACGAACCACCGATAACCACTTTAACAACCCGAAAATAACGCACTCCTTTTATTTAGAGAATAAACGCACATTTTAATAAAAAACTTGACATACTGACCTCCAACAAAACTTGTTGGAGAACCCAACAACCTGGGGGAGAGGGGAAAAAGGAGCCCGACACTAACACTAACAGGGGGAAAAGGGAAAGGGGAGCCCGACACTAACAAGTGGGATGGAAAAGGGGAGCCCGAAACAACTACAAGGGGAGGGGAAGGGGAAGCCCAAAACAACCACTACACTAGCCAGGGGAATGTGCCGACCAGAGACAAGGACATGACGGGGACGGGGACGTAAACCATGACCGACAAATCACGAGGCAGCTACGGGAGGAGGTATACGGACCCACACGACAACCGACGCACGGGGAAGGGGGAGGGGGAAACTTATCGAACAAGGGAGAGGGAGGACGAGCATAGGGGAGGAAGAAGCACGGGGTGGGGAGGGGGGGGAAGGAGCGACGCCGACCACCGCACGGGGAGGGGGAGATGGACACCTAACCGATGCACCGCCGGCAACGAAAACAGGGGAGGGGACAACAGGGTGGAGGAAAAATGCAGGGGAGGGGGAGGGGGAACTAGAGAAGCCTATTACAAAAAAGCACCTAAACGACGACAGGGGGTTGGCTCGCCACGACTAGGCTGAAGTATCGGCCTCCGCGAGCCTAGGGGGAGGCGGCCGGGATGAGTTTGTTTTTAGGGTTTGGAGGAGAGAGTTCTTCAGAGAGAGGAAAGGGTTTTCGTACAACCATATGATCTTAGTGTTAAAAAGTATCGTGTTCCTAAGTATGAAAGAATAGTTGAAGTTGGAAAGAGACGTGAAACCATTCATGATATTTATAGGCAATAATACATCCTCTTACCTAACTCTGAGATTAAAACACTGATAATTGTCTATATATATATATATATATATATATATATATATATATATATATATATATATATATATATATATATATATAAGTTGAAAATATGGACATCTTTCATCATGTGCCGGCAAATATTCAATTATGTCAAGCATTAATTAATTTTCTAATAAGAGAATTGTATTTGGGAAAGTATATACCTTTTTTTGGTTTCTTTTTAAGTGCAACGATTTGATTTTTGCATAAACCTCACTTTGACCGTATTTTTTACTAATATATAAAAACAAAGATGATCATATAAGATGGTATTGGATTTGTTTAGATGAATATTTTCATAATATCAACTTTTTATAAAATTTATAAAGAGATAATTAGAGATAACGATGGTCAAAGTTGCGTTAGTAAACGTGAAAGTCAAATTGTTGCACTTATCTAGAAACGGAGGTTAGTATAATAAGGCACGTATTTTTATTCTAATAATTTGGGGATTAAGCTCTTTAGTAGTCCTAGTAAGAATTTGTTATTCCTATTGAACATTTTTACTATAAATTTAAATGGAATGGAAATAATAGGTGAAAAAATGAAGATGTATATGTTTGGTTGAAACACGAATAAGCTAGGGCTCGATCAACAGGTTCTTGTGTGATGAAGGGGATTCAAATTTTAAGGTGATTAGATCAGGGAAAATCTTGGAGGCATTGTAAGTCATTGTGTCACATATATCATTAAATTTAAAAGTCATACTGCATTATTTTATAGTTTTCCTCCCACAGTTGTCAAGTTTCTACATTAAGTCTTCTTGTGTGTTCCTTATCATTGTTTCATCACTGATCCTAATAGTCTCAATTATATCTACTTATTTTCATTCGGTAGTCACAAGGCGGAGCCAACATAGGGTATGGGGGTGCACGTGCATCCTTATACTACCTCTATTTTCTATTAGTTGCAACAAATGCCTTTTTGCACAAATATGAATGAAAGAGAAGAGAGAGTAAGATTTGACCCAATTGTTCATACTTTTTGCATGTAGGGTAGGTAAAGTGATGATAGAATGGTCAAATTGCCCCAAAACCTTTACCTAGAAAGAAAATATTGCATCTAAATAAAAACATCTATGAATGAAAATTGTTGCAACTAAAAAAATGAGGAAGTATTAAAAAAAATTAAGGAAGTTTTGTAAAAAAAGATAAAGGAAACTATTTGTGCATGTACTGGCTGAAACGCTTAGTAATGCATAGTTGGAGTCTTGGAGAGTAGACTGTAGAGCACATGGGAAAAGGAAATCAGTATTTTATCCTTGTTACATACTCATTCACACCAGATGCAGTGTACTTGTCACGTTAAAAAGATCATAATTTTCTAAACCTCGCTCATTCAGTACTCTCAACCAAACTTTACCTAACTACTTCATGTAAAATAAAACCAGTTTTAGCTGAGGAACTTGAGGTTAAAGGAGATAGAAAGAAACGTGAGAGAGGAAGTGGAGCTATGATGTTGGGTTTGTCTTTGTCGGTCTAGGAGAGAGAAAGTTGAATTTTCCCCCCCCCAAATTAATAGTTGGTCACGTGACCACCTGGGACCACACGTGGTTCCGCCACCGACTGTAGCAACTAAACTAATCGGAGTATTTATAATTATATACTCCAACCAGGTTTTGAGTTTTAAGTTTTTCCTTCATGTGGTTGTTGTTTTAAATTAATATGGAGATGTCTATATATCTCCTTCTTAATGTTGTTGTTGTATGGTTTCAACTTTCAGTGCATGCATGAATAATCTAAAACCCTTTTCCTCTCTCTAAAGGTTCTCTTCCAAACCCTAAAACTCAATCACCCTAGCCGCCTACCCCCTAGGCTCGCCGGCGGCCGATACCTCGCCCAAGTCGCCGACGAGCCCCCCCCGCCGAGTAGTTAGTTGGTTAGTTTTAAGTTTTTTGTAGACCCCCTCCCCTCCCCCGAGTTTTCCGTCGTCCACCATTCTCCATCAACCTCGTGCTTTCGTCGTCCACCGTTTCCCCACGTCAACCCCTGTCGCTACTCTGTCCATCGTCCCCTCCCCCGTTCGCTCATCTTTCCTCGTTCGTTTTCTCCTCCATCCACGGTGGTGCGGCGGTGTGCGAGTTGGTCCGCGCGTCGAGTCGTCCCCCTCCCCTGCTGGTGTCGTCCCCCTCCCCTGCTGGTGCCGTGTCTCCCAACCCCTCTCCCAGCCTGTGGTGGTTTCGCGTCTCCTTTCCCCCTCCCCCGTTAGTGTCATGGTTTATTTCCCCTCCCCCCCACCCGATCGAGCGTTGGTTTGTGTGGTGATTGTTCGTGTTCCTAGGGTATTGTGTTCGCTGTCGTTTGGTTGCGTTGAAGGTTCCCGTCCCCGCTCCCCATCCTTATGTCGTGTCAGCACAGTCCCGTAGTTAGGTTTGTGGTTGTTTTGGGCTTCCCCTTCCCCCTGGTTGTTGGAATTTCCAAATAGTTAAGTTAGGTATTTTCTTAAAAAGTGAGTTGAATCTCTGAATAAAAGGAGTGCGTTGTTTTCGGGTTGCTAGAGTTGTTATTGGTGGTTGGTTGTGGCCATCGAAAAGTATCAATCAGTTAGGTCAAGATTGGTGGCTCAAAGTAATATCAGTTACGTATGTCGGCTTTTTAGTTTATGTGCTGAGGGATAAGGTGTCTCACGATGTTCGTGAGCAAGGACGAGGTGATGATAGGCTTTCATGGTTGGGACATGTATTTACCGGTTTTGACAACCGGAGGTGTGTTCGAGGGTTCAACTTGTTTGACTCTCCTTTTAGCTTGGCATTGATCTTTATGGTTTTTGCCTTGAAACCAACAAATCTGCAGGCGGCACCCCAGTTGCATCTGGGGGTTTACAGCACGCCCACTCATCAGAGTTTCTCCTTCATCATGGAGAAACCTGACATACTCTCGCTCGAGAGTAGTGAGTCACAATGGAACGTTACTCCTCACATGGTCAGGAGCTCAGAATCCCAAGTGATGACAGATTGTTGGAATTGCTCATACGGCGAGACGCGATGCTTGCCGTTGGTTGTTCGTTGTCCAAATCGTGATCGTCAATCGCTTCTTCCACCAAATCCATCAGCCATCAGAAGATTGCATTTATCATCATCAGCATTGACCAGCGACGTGCCCCTTCTACGCGCTTTTGTTTCGTTTTTATTTACTTCTGTATTAGGTGGAATGTAAGAGCTCTTAAGGCTCCTTTAGGTTTATGTGTTTGTTTTCTTTTAAGTTGTATTAGCATTAGGATGTACAACCTATTTTAATTAATGTACGATTTCTCGTTGTCAAAAAAAAAAAAAAAACTTTCAGTGCATGCATGTACTGTAATCATCAATGAAATATATATGGTACGGTTTGTGTGTTACGTATGTTGTATCTTGCTAATTAATACACTGGCAGGCCCCTGTTGGAATTCTTGGAAATAAGAATGCAACAATTTAAAAAAATAGCATTGGAAGGAACTACTGCATTCTCGTTCAATTCAATAAGCATAGATAAGTGTCCATTTGATAGGCCACATTAAAACGGAAAATACACCCGTAATAATAAAACAAGGACTCAGTGGCTTAGGGTCTCACAACTTAAACCCACTTCTCTTTGACTGGCTAAACACATGCTTAATGACTAAATTCAGAAAACAACCTTCACGGATAAACACTTAAAATAAGGAAACTAGCGACCCACTAATTTGAAGCAATATGTTCAATACACCTTACCGCTTTCAATTGTTGATGCATTTCTCACCAACTCTACTCTTTGAATATAATTGGAGCACTTCTTTCCAAGGTGCACTTTTCACCCTCAACTCTAAAACAAATTTTCTTCTATGGCCACTTGTGCCATAGCCTCTTGCTCTTCATTTTGAAATCTACAATTCTTTGCCAAATGCCCAAATTCTTGACATTTGAAACATTTTGGCTTTCCCTTGTGCCAACAATCTTTTTCCTCATGTCCAATCTAATGGTTACATTGCACTTTAGTATCTTTCCCTTTTGAGTACGATGATTTAGATAGTAAGGCTCCCTCGATTTTTCTCCATTTTCTTCCTCCCTCATTGATCTCCTTTGATCTATAGCACTAACAACATTGACCAACTCTGACAGTGGTATTTTGGGTAGGTCCTTGGAATCATCAAGTGAGGAAATTTTAGACTCGTATTTTTGGGAACACTCACTACAATTTTATCAACTACTCTCTCATTGGAAAATGTTTCACCAAACAATCTAATTAATTTGATTAACAATACTCATAAGCTTACTCATATATTCTTTAATGGCTTCGCTCTTTCTAATATTTTGCATCTCAAATTCTCTTTTTACGTTTAAAACTTGCATAACTTTCACTACTACAAAAAAGGCCTAGGAAACCGGTTAAAAAGGGCATAGGAAACCGTACTACAACAGGTCTCCATCTCACAGGTGTCCTAGGTTAGGAGATCGGTTATGATGACTGGTTTCTTATTTTATTTGGGAGACCGTTGACACCTAAAACCGCTCTCTTAGGTATGTGTACATGTCATATGTAAATAGATTAGGAGACCGATTAACATTAAAAACCAGTCTCCTTACCTTACCTTTTGAAACCAGTTATTGACTACAACCGGTTTCTTAGGCTTATTACACATTTAAAAAAAAATTAGAATAGAATGCAGTATACACACATCATACTGTAATTGCTCTTGTATTTGCGGCTCATACATACGCTTTTTTTCTATAAAACAATATATAAATAACTACAACAATATTATTCAACAGGAATTCTTTGATTGCTCTATTCATCTTGTCAAAAAAAAATATTTGCTACATTTAATTTATATCCATAAACAATTTCTCTCAAAGCATCAATTTCTTCCAATAATATCATAAAAATAAAGTTTCTATAATCTAATGCTATCTACTAAAACTAAAATTCTAATAAAATTCAACTAATATGTACAATTCAAACTTGACCGTCGTTGTCTTCAATCTCCATCTACTTGTGTTTGGTTGTTCAAATATGCCGCCCACATATCTCTTAGCTCGTCATTCGTCAATCATCTCTTGTGAATAAGTGTTAGGAATTCCAGAAATGTCCTACAACTATATGATAAAGCAAATTAATAAAGCAAGAGTGCGATAAGAGACAACAATGATCCAACGCCAATTAATAAAACAAGAGTGCGATAAGAGACAACAATCAACTATAAATGCAGAATTATAATGTCAATTAAAAATCCTTCTTCCCTCTGACCTCAATGATCTAAAGTATCCGCTTTTTTCTTCCCCTTAAGTCTCCCATGAGGCCATGAGTACTAAAACCATATTACTTTTATTACTATGTAGCTTATTAGATCTTTTATACTTCCTAGTTCCTACAGTTGAAAAGGCTTTTTCATCAGCCTTTTGGAAACCATCTAAGCGGATATTTCCATAGTTTGTGTTTCATACTTGTAAACCTCCCTAAACTTGGCCATACAGGATGTAGGAAATCAAATTGTGGGTTGCAGCAATGATCCAATGCCGAAGGAGGAAGAATATTGTTATGCCTCTTAAAAAAGATCATGATTCAAGACACGCCAGAATTATAATATCAATTACATTGGCCATATCGGTCTCTTTAATCTATATCGGGCCCCGTATCGGTTGGTATGACCAATGCTGAACAACACTTTACAACAGGGATATATATGTTCCGTGAGCCCGAAAACCGATATCTCTTGAAATATCGCATAGTTGGTATAAGATGCTACCAGATTGTCGCTCTTGTCTCGTGCATAATTTGAGCACTTAGTTGCGTATAATGCAATATAAGAAACTGAAACACTTAAGGAATGAGGAGCAAGCATATCCGCTTATATGCCCCATTAGTTATGGAAGATAGAAGTAACAAGCTTCTTCATCTATCTACTCACAATGACAAAGATACCGGATGGAAGTGAAAATAATTTAAGGTAAGTAGACCGGAAAGCTCCAAAACGATAAGGTGAGACAGAAACAACAAGCTTATAACAAAATTTTAGAGCTCAAATGTGGCACGACCATTAACTTATGCAAATTGCACAAAACATTCCCATCCATTAGCATAGAGCGTTGCCAAAGGAACCTTTTTCTATACAACTTCCATATAAAAACTAAGATGAAAAACCAACCAGATGACAAATGCTATGGATAAAAAAAGGAGAACACTCAATCTGCAAAATAATCACAATATAAATCTAGGCACACATTCCAAACATGAAATCCAACAAAAATAAGAAAGAAAAAATTAGGCAAAAAAAATTAAGCAAAACGATTATTGCATGAGTAGCTAACCTGATGCTTTGAACGAAATCTACAAGAGAGAGATAAGAGGAGGTAGAAGAAGCAAATGGTGTTGATTCACTGTGAAAATGTCGAACGAAACTCGTATAAAAAATACGACAAACTGTGAAAAGATAATCAATTTCACTAATCAATGCAGCGAGAATAGAGTTTAGATGGGATGAAACTTCAAAAAGAACGAACCGATCAAACAGAAATAAGATTCAATTTAACTATATTCCCCTCAAATTGGGAACAAATTTCATCGATTTCGAGTTAGAATCTATAAATGCGAAAAACTTTGAAGATGAAGGAAAGACGAAAAATGGAGGAGATGTAGAGAAATTACCAAAGACAAAGATGAAGTCGGATGATCTTTCTGAAAATCCTTCAGTTCCTTAAGGATACACTTTGACACAATGAAATAATCTTCGAAGCTCCGCAAAACCCTAGAATTCGGCAAAACAAAAATTCAATTCGTTAAAGAAGGAGCAATTGATGGAATTGGGAGAATTTGGATTATCGGGAGTGGTGGTTTACCGGGTTTGAGGTTTTGGTGATGGCGGTTTCACAGCAAGTGGTGGGATTGAGAAAAAGAAAATTGAACTTCTAAAAGCACGTTGTGCGTGAAGTCCGCTACGTGCTATTGTTTTCTTTTTTCTTTTTTTTTTAAAAAAGGGATGCTCCTTATTTGTTGCTTTAAAAAGGAAAACAATTCTAAAAATAAAATGTAGAATAGAACGTATAGATAGTGTACCCTAGTATTTTGTTAAAAAGAAATTAAATTAAAAAATATATATTTCAAGGAAACCGGTTTTTCTGATAAGCGCCTCTCTATCTCACAATAACTTTTTTGATAAGTCAAACAATTAAACTTAAGAGACCGATTTTGGATAATCAATGGTTTGCTATGTTTAAGAAATGTGTTAGAAACCTTAACAGGTCTCCTATAGATGGTCTCCTTGGCCTTTTTTGTAGTAGTGTTTGTTCGAGCATTTCCCTCATACTCTTCCTTTAGCGTACCCCATGCCTCCTTTGGTGACTCACAAGTAGGGATATCAATGGGTAGGGTCTGGATAGGGTAAGGCTAGACCCTTACCCATACCCTAACTTTTGGATATAGACCCATACCCTATCCATACCCATAGGGTAAAAATTTGTAGGACCCTTACCCGTACCTGTAGGGTCTGATAGGGTCTGGGTAGGGTCTAGGGTCTAAAATAGGTCCAACACAAAAATAAATACGCTTACATTTTCACATGTATATATGATCGTTAAGCACAACTTCATATATTAATTTTGCAATTAGCACACGTAATGTCACGTACATTTCATACCAATACATATTTTTTGCATATCACAAAAGTCTCATACATCAAAATATAGATAAATATATTTTTAGGTGATTGTTATTTGCGGCTAGGGTTCCTAACTGAGGGAGGGTTTTAGTTTTATTAGAAGTCTGCTGGAAGGATATATTTATATATATATTTATTTTAATTTAAAAAAATAAAAATATATATATTTTTGTTTAGATGGGTCTATGGGTAGGGTTTGGGTAAGGTCTGGGTATTTGAGGAGTGGACCCTTACCCTACCCTTACCCGATAGGACCAAGACCCATACCCTACCCTTACCCATAGGGTCCAAAAATTAAGACCCATACCCTAATTTTAGGGTAGGGTGTAGGTGGGTCCAGGCGGGGTCCTGGACCCGTAGAGATTCCATCCGACACGGCCGAATGAATACATGAAAGTGCTTTTGCTTTTTTACAAACCTTAATCGGGTCTTCTATATATATAAATGTAAAAGTGGCCCATTTAGGACAAATATTTATTCCTACTGACATGTAACTATTTTTTACCTTAAAGTGGTCACTTTTATATACGTGAACTATTTTAGGTAAAAAGTTACTTCTATTATAAAATAATCTACTGTATATCTGGCCCGTCTCATTACAAGAATTTGTGAATAAAACAATTACTATGTCAGTCTAAAAACAAGGACTTAGAGCCTTAGAGGCTTAGGGTCACACAACTTAAACCCCTTTGATTGACTAAACACATGCTAAATGACTGAATTAAGAAAACAACCTTAACAACCCACTAATTTGAAGCAATATGTTCAATACACCCCTTGCTTCAAATTATCAAATATTTTATGAAGCACATCTCTTTAATTTTGTAATGCACATCTCACCACCTTCAATTATTGTTGATGCTCTTCTCACCAACTGTACTCTTTGGATATTGGAGCACTTCTCTCCAAGGTGCACTTTTCACCCTCAACTCTAAAACAAATTTTCTTCTATGGCCACTTGTGTCATAGCCTCTTGCTCTTCATTTTGGAATCTACAATTCTTTGCCAAATGCCCAAATTCTTGACATTTGGAACATTTTGGCTTTCCCTTGTGCCAACAATCTTTTTCCTCATGTCCAACCTTGTGACAATGGTTACATTGCACTTTAGTTTTTTTTTTTGTAAGTGAGTAAGAATATATTCAACCAAACTTTAGTACTTTTCCCTTTTGAGTATGATGATTTAGCTAGCTATGCTCCATTGATTTTTCTCCATTTTCTTCATACCTCATTGCTATGATCTTTGATCTACAGCAGGTATTTTGGATAGGTCTTTGGAATCTTCAAGTGAGGATATTTTAAACTCATATATTCCGGAACACTCACTACAATTTAATTAACTACTCTTTCATTGGAGAATGTTTCACCAAACAATCTAATCAATTTGATTGACAATACTCATAAGCTTACTCACATATTCTTTAATGGTTTCGCTCTTTCTCATCTTTAATTTGCATCTTAGATTCCCTTTTTAGGTTCAGAACTTGCATCAACTTTGTTTGAGCATTTACCTCATACTCTTCCTTTAGCATATCCCATGCCTCATTTGGTGACTCACAAGTCATGATACTCGTAAAGATTCCATTCGACGCGGCCGAATAAATACATGAAAGTGCCTTTGCTTTTTTTTTTTTGCAAACCTTAATCGGGTCTTCTATATAAATGTAAAAGTGACTCATTTATGACAAATATTTACTCCTTACATGTAACTTTTTACCTTGAAGGGGTCACTTTTATATGTGACCTATTTAAGGTAAAAAGTTACTTTTGTTATAGAATAATCTATTGTATATCCGTCTCATTACAAGAATTTGTGTATAAAACAATTACTATGTCTGTCTAAGAGGTAAAATATCAATTCAATCAGAGATCGTTTGACAAGCTTGATCACCACAAAAAATTTCAGCATAATATAATATCACAACTAAAAAGAAAAAAGAACATTCCTAAAAAGGTTCAGCTAACAAATGTATTCAACCAAAATAAAAAATCCAAAAAGTAAACTGAAACCTATATAAAAATCAAAAGATGGATATCATTAGTCGAAACAACATTCTAATACGAACTGTAGTAAGGCTCAACGAATAGAAAAACCAAGCATAAACTAAGAGAGTATTTGGTCTTGCAGAAAAACATTTTTCTTAGTTCAATTCGTAAATGGTGAAAAATTGTTGTCTTTCAAAGATTGAAAATATATTCCTATCTAAAGGAAAGAATGTCTCATTTTTTGTACATTCTTCTTTCTCTTCTACCATTCATTGTCTCCCTCTGTATCCCATTTTCCTTTTTATTCGTATCAGAATCCAAACATAAGAACAACTGATTTCAAATTGCATTTTAATTAATAAATTCTACACAAAAGAATTTTTTTGTCCATCCAAAAAACCCTAAAGGGACAAAAAAAAACATTTGAAGAGTTGTCTTCCTCCTGTTAGCGGGGAAGGAGTACTTTAAAAATTAAAATAGGTTTGTTCGTGTAAGAATAAACAAAGTGATAACCATTATACTCCCTCCGTCCCATAATATAGTGCTTGTTTCGCTCTCTTAAAGTCAAACATTAAAATCTTTGACCAAATATTCTCATTTGTATATACTCCCTCTGTCCCATAATATAGTGCTTGTTTCTTTTTTACACGGTCTCCAAGACGGATCTTTGACCTTCTATATCTTCAATTCCTTATTGATAAAAAATATAAAAAGTTGATATTATGAAACTACATTTGGAGGCGATTCTAACAAGATCCCACATTAGTATGTTTTCTTGTATATATTAATGAGAATATTTGGTCAAAGATTTTAAAGTTTGACCCACCTAAAATGAAATAGGCACTATATTATGGGACGGAGGGAGTATAAAAAAAACATATTCATGTGGGATCTTGTTATATTCACCTCAATGTGTAGTTTCATAATATCAACTTTTTATATTTTTTATTAATAAGAAATTGAAAATATTGAAAGTCAAAATGTTTATCTTGGAGATCATGTATAAAAGAAACAAACACTATATTATGGGACGGAGGGAGTACTTTGAAGTCTGAACAGACAATAAGAAAAAAGTCAGAGTCATATATAGGTTTGTATTCCATCCAAATCAAATGAGTGATATGCTCTTGACGTGTACAAAAAATTTGAAACAAAAGACCTAGATTGAGATGACCAAACTTACACATTAAAGTATGTTTCAAACTTTCAATGACCAAATCACATTTTTTCGGTAAATAACATGAAGGGACCCTAGCGGGACAAAATCAGCCACAGGTCAATCCCGCTGTGGTTAGTGGATTAGACATTTAAATTTTTTTGGGGGGAGGAGAAGGTAACTGGAATCCCCTTCTCCAAAGTGCCCATAATGAGGATTGAACCACGGTATAATTCTCACCATTAGGCCAACTTAACTTGGGTCAATGGCCAAATTACATAATATGCAAAATTATGTATATAAAACAGTTAACAGTACATAGTAGGATAACTATTGGTATGTTTTTGCTATGAATATATAAATTACATGGATGATCACGTTTCATCTCAGCAATGTGCAATACAAGGATCACGGATGTAAAATAGAACCCTAGAAAATTGACCACAGGAGAATTCTTGCATGGTTAAAGCGTTAGATCTGCAATATGAATCTCTTATGTAGACAACATCTGCAGACTGCAATGCAAGAAGCCCATATAAATGATTTTTGCAAGCCCATATCAGGGAAACTGTATCTAGTATTGCTTATTATGTGGTGCATCCTTGATTCCAAAATCTGTTTTATATATGACTGGCAAATTGACCCAAATCCAACACCCGATCCAAACCCAACACGAAATAAGTGGGTTAGGATTGAGATTTTTGACCCATTTTAGTAAATGAGTTGACACAATTAACCCATTTAATTAAACGCTTAAGGTTCGGGTTCACATTTCCGACCCGAAAATGACTTGTTTTGACCTCATTAACTTATACATATCGAAAATTCTCGAAAAAATATATTGATAAATCTAAATTTTGGTTAGAAAAAGGTAAAAATCTTTAAAAGAGGTCATAATTATTCTAGGAAGCTCTAAGCATACGTACTTTCAATAGTAAACTTGCTCATTTAGCTTTTTTTAAAAAATAATTATTTTTCAATAAAATAATAGTTATGAAATGTGTTGAACGGGTTATACAAGTAACTCGTTTATTAAATACATAGATCGGGTCATGGTTGAGTTTTCAACCTGTTTATTTAATGGTTTAGGTTTGGGTTGAGGGATTCTAGATCCATTTATTATCGACCCAAACACGAACTAGACACAACCTAACCTGATTGCTAGCCCTAGTTTTATCCTACATAAACAAGAAATATATAACACATGAAATTTTCACATTTCAAAAACTTAAAAAAACTATAAATGGTCATATTAATATAGTACTCCGATCCCTCTGTATTTGAATAGATGCTCCACTTTGACCTTTGCACTGTGCACATACTCTACTTTGACCATATTTTTTAAAAAAAGATGTATAAACACCAATGTTAGCACACAAGATGAAGTAGAAATTATCTCACCATATACTTTCAAAATATTCTACAAATGGATAATTAGAAATATTAATGATTAAAGTTATGCATTGTCGAATGTGCAAGTCAAAATAAGACATTTTTTAAAAAATGGACAAACTACATAGTAATCAACTTCATTCCATATTCGTTCATGGGAATGCTAAAAATCATTAACAATTAGTTAGAATAGCTTAGCATATAAACTAGGGGTAAAACATTGGAGGAACGCCACCCTCTGACTTTAATTTTTCTTTTAGAAATAAAGTCAAATTTGCTATATTTTAAAAAGAGTTTAGTTAAAGATATTAAATTGGCTCTTCCTAATTTGGTACTTTAAGAACACTACAAGAAGGAGAGGGGTGAATTGTGTTTGTAGTTTGTAATACGAACTCAAGATAATTTTTATGATTAACCTCCTTTATACTCCTCAAGAAGGAACAACCACTCTTTGACTTTTTATTACAACGAACATCCGTTATAACTTAAGCATTACTTCCAGTTCCTCTATGAACTTGACTTCCCAAATTATGACCCCCTTGATCATAGTTCCTCTCTACTTGCTACGGCAGAGATGATGATTAGGTTTTAATGATTGTGTTCGTTGTCACTACTTTACCCAATGCTGCTTATGTATACAACCTAAGAGATATAACACACTTGTGGGCCTACTAAACATACAAAGCCCAAAGATATAAACATATAAAGACTATACAATAAACATAGTGCAACACCCCCTGTAACAGGCGGTCATTCCCGACCAGCTTACAGAGGATTACTCCCTCCGTCCCAGACACTTATCGATGCACGTAGTTTTAGATGATAAGTTGTTGTTTGGTTATCAATTGTTATTTTATTCAAAAGTAGATGTGATAAGAGTTAGTAGTTAGTAAAAGTAGTATTATTTTATTTTAAGGAGAGAGAGAGTGTGGGCCATGGTTAAAGTTGGTGGGTAGTAGGAGTGGTATTATTTTATTTAGATGAGAGAGAGTGTAGGCCAATGCTTAAAAGTAGAAGTATTAAAATAATAGCGGGTCATATCCAAAAATAGAAGTGTGGACAGATGAAAAAGGAAAGTGTAAAGAGCATTCTGGGACGGAGGGAGTAATGCACAGCGGAATTAAAGAATCTAGTCGAGCTAACCAACTGCTACCATCACATCACTGAGCTATATCTGAGAATGTGGAAACCAAAATCCCGACTCTATTTATATTTGAATCAACTATTACGACATCTTATTCTCAAACTCTATTTCTAATATATTCCTTCGGAAAATCCGGCAGAGTTTCCTTTAAAAATGGAACAACCCTAAAGCGGGAAAATAACTTAAACCTGTTCACAATTTCAATGAATTAAATATTCCCAAATCCAACATCCAACAACATCCACGCTTTCGCGGAGCAACACAAAGAGAGAATCAAGCATATTAACGCCTCTTAAATACAAAAAATCAAAACAACTAATTAATGTCTATCTATTACAAGGTTGAGCGACCTCACTCCGAAATACAAGTATAACATTACAATCACACTTCTAGCATTCACGAACCTTCAACTCGTAAATAATAAACTTCACGTCTTGAGCTCGCAACAAATAGGACACTCGCCACCCACTAAGTGACAGGGCCACATAAATGACAAAACAAAACGTACACATATCAACAAAGCCGAGTACTAACCCATCAAATACATTTAAAACATGCTTTGGTGCTTCTTTACTTGAAAACCATTCAATCGAATTACAACAACAATAGCAACGAGGAATATATAACAATATCAATAACAACAAAGAACAACTACACATGCTTTAAACTTGTCATCCAATAACCTTGGTGACTTAACAGCTTCCTTACGGAACAATCATCACAAAAAACATGCCTTATACTTGTCATCCAATACTCTTGGAGACTTCACAATTCTTTACGGAACAATCACAATAGCATTACATGCTTTAAACTTGTCATCCAATACTCTTGGAGACCTCAGAGTTCCCGCGACACAATCTTTATTCCTTTAAGCAATTATTTTACACACATTCATATACTTTACGTTATTTTAACACAATCATTTGGCAATAAGTAAGGGAACGACGCGAAGGTAGCAACACCCAGATTGCGGACACATCGCTTATCGGGAACGTCCTCCCATCTTATAATAAGGCCTACCGTAGTCTTTAGTGTATACACCCTTGAAACAACCCACCGAGGTAATACTTCCAAGGCGACTCTCTTAATACCCCACCGAGGGTTTCCCCTTAAGACACTCCACCGTAGAGTAATCCTTAAGGTCCTTAGGGTCGACCACCGAGAAGCCCTAAGTCTTTCGTCATGTGTTCATAACCTATGAGGGGCCCACCGGAAAGCAATCCTCATCGGCTCCTTCTATTCTTTGCCATTCTTTCACTTTACATGATTAGTTCTTTAATCACTTTCGTTTTCCAACAATACTTGTTTAAAATACATAATACAACTCCGGGTTGACTTATGAATTAAAACAAGGTTCATGCTATAACATAGGTTAGATTCCAATTTATTAGAGTTAACAAACCACTCAACCAAAGAACCGAGGCTTAGCCTCAACTTATACTTACTTACATATTTAAACTCATTACTAATCAAGCGATCGAGACTTTACCATGCTAATCCACTCGTAGATATTAAACCGAAATCCCTTTCTAATTAAACACGACCTCAACAATTTGTTCCACACTTAATTATACTATCTCTACTATTCTCCATAACTTTAGCAATGATTACCTTATCCTGTTTCTCGGTTTATGTGAGGAGACTAGTTACTTAATTCACTTTTAAAGTCTACTCAATTAATTATTCTTCGAACACCATTAAACAATTCCAATCATATATTATGCTCGTTCGAAACTAATTCTTTTAATCCATTAATACATCTTAGTAAATACTTTCATCGAACCGAACCTCTTCTCGGTACTTTCTTGAACCAATTTTAGAAAACCATTGTAGTTATCTTAGATCATCTTCATAAGATTACCTATTTGATTCACATATTACAATAATAAAGACTTTCACAAACTATTTACTCGTAGTTATACTTTTAACTCTCTACGACTTATTTCATTCGAATCGATTATCACTCATCAATGAAATCGGGACCTTCGAAATAATTTCTAAACTTCAATCGAACATACTTATTCAAACTCGTATATAAACTTATCTTGGTGAATAGTACCCATTAATCTAACTTTACTATACAATAATCTATTTAGGAACCATATGTTATTACGTTAACTAGAATCAATCTGAGATAAATAGTACAACATTACTCTAATTTATTCATCCCCTTACCAATCACCTCCACAACAACAATAACGATAACAATAAAAGTTAACTCAACTAGAACATACAGTAACTAATTCCCAATTCATAATTCATTTACATTTATAGTTCCAGTTTCTTATTTATAAATCTCCAAGGATAATACCATCATTCATATGTCATTATTCTTGATGAGCCACTGAACTTGAGCTCCATATAACCACTTTAACAACAACACTAATTACTAGGCATTCTACTATAATTTCAAATAAAGAAACTAATTCGATTCACTCATTACCATAGAAACTATTTTACCTTGTTTTAAAAACATTTAACTGAACTACATAACTAATACTCGTCGATGAATTAAATCAATTACCCCCATGTATGAATAGATTCTTTAATCTAAGTATCCATTTAAAAGAATTAATCCAACTCCCTTAACTAAGAAAACACAACCTTAAACACTTCCCAATTCTTACTCATTTGTCGCTATAGTCTTAATTCCTCAATTACAAATTTGTATATAAATTTGCCATGACCATAATTCGAACCAACATAACCCCAATAGAGTTTTCAACCAACACTACAATAACAGCAACGTATCACAACAACAATGCATCATCAACATCAACAACAACAATATGACAACTCAACAACAACAATCCCAACAACTATAATTCAGTAACAACAGCAGCAATAACAACAGAGTAACGACCAACAACAAACAAGAACAACTCTCAACACAAGGGGAAAGTACCTTCGATACTTTGCAGGACAACCAACACACGGCGGCAGCACCACCGTGCAGCTCACAACGACTGGCGGCAACAGCAGCGCGAGAGGAGAGAGGACGCGTGTGGGACGCGCGGCTCCGGCGAGCAGAAGTCGACGGCGAGGCAAGGCGGCGTGGCGCGGCAGCCAGCGCAACACAGGGGACGAGAGAGAGAAATCGGGGTTTGGGTTTTGATTTTAATTGAGTGAGGAATTAAACCACAATTTGTATAACTTGGTGATGAATGGAGCCCAAGAAAATCGGTGGCTAAAGGAGATGAAGACACGAAGAGATGGAGAAGATGAAACAGGAGGTTTCTTTGGCTTTTGGTGAGTAAGCCACGAAGTAGGGAGAAGAAGAGGGCACGGGGAGGAGAGAGAATAGGAGGGAGTTGGGGTTTTCCTTTCTCTTTGTACTGCAAACACTAACTCAAGTAGACTTATTCATTTAAACACACATAAAATAAAATGACACAATAACGTAACAAATTCACTTAGTAAATAATTTTCAAATAAAATTAAAAATGAAGAGAGAGAAAGTAAGAGAGAGAGACTCTAGCCCTCAGTCCTTTTCAACCAGCTCCTTTAGCAAACCTAGTTCCACGAAAAAATCCCCAAATCAATTTAATTGCTCTTTGCAATCATGGTTTTTCTTGTATTTTGTCTCAAATTGCATCTTTCATCTGGTAAATCTCTCAATTTCTGAAAGATTTTCTCATTTAGCGGATTTTCAATCAGATGTCCCTAATTTAATTAGGGCTAGTTCTGCAAAAGTGTGTAAAGTCCCTTCAATTAAAAATCTGCTTTATCAGCTAAGCCTGATTAAAGTTAGAATGATTTCTGCTGCTTTGGCAAAATCGATTGTTAATCTTTTGTCCTTGTGGATTAGGTGGCTCCATTTTAGGGGTTTCAAGTACAAAGTAGGTTCGAGGGTTAGGGTTCTTCTGAGGAGAGATGTGATGGTTCGTATTCTTTTCTTTGAGTGGGCGAATTTCTTTTATTTTTTTGGTAGTGTTGTCATCATTGTTAAGGGGATTTTGGTGGCTGGTAATCTTCTGCAACTTTGGTTGCTTGAAGAAATTGGATTTATCTCCATTAATCTTCTCTTCGCATTTAATGTGATTGGAAGTATCGTTCTGCTTCTCTGGTATGTATCTCTATCTTTAGAGATTTGCTGCTTCCATTTCAAGTATAAAAGGTCAGCTCCTTTGTTTGTAGTTGGTACTCTTTTTTCATTCTATCTCGTTTCTCTCTCTAAATTAGTTGGTTTGTGGAATCTTTTAAAGTGCTTTAGCAACTGTTTCATTATAGTTTGCTATTTTCTTTTGATCATGAAATCATTTAAGGAAGTGATTCTTGAAGTTAATGAGGGTGATATCAATATCCCACCTGTTGTTGCTGTTGGAAATGATCCTGCTCCTGTAGTTGAGCAATTCTCTGGTCTGGAAGATAAGTCTGTAAGTGATCCCCCTGGTCCTCCTACATATCCTGAAGCTTTAATTTTAGATGAATTAACTCAGGTTAAAAAAGACATTGATGATTTAACTAAATCATGTTTAGTTGGTAAAATGTTGGGTGCTGCTGTTGATTTAAGAACTATAATTTTTAGAACTAAGGCTGATTGGCAATTTTGCAAGGGTGATGTAGAATATTTGGATATGGGGAACAATTGGGTTTTAATGAAATTTGCTAATCCTGGGGATTTATATCTGGTATGGTCAGATCGTCCCTGGCATGTTCAGGGAGATTTATTTGTTATATATCCCTGGAAATCTCTATTTGACCCCTATGTGGAGGAGATAAAATATGTGGATTTATGGATTAGAATTCCTAGGTTTCCTACTGAGCTGTTAAATTTTGATTCTGTGGCAAATATGTTGGCTGCTAATAATGTGGGCTCTTTGATTAAACTGGATGCAAGATCTCTGCTTAGGCACAAAATACGTTTTGCCCGTGCTTGTGTTAGGGTTGATATATCTGAACCTCTTTTGGTGTATGCTGAAATTTCTAGAGCTGGTGGTATTAAGTGTAGTTATGTTATCTGGTATGAAGATTTTTCTGTTGGCTGTTCTTTTTGTGGCTGTGATGACCATTGCATTGATGACTGTACCATCTTATATCCACCACAAAGAGAGGTGAAAGTGATGTTGATGAAACATCCAAAGAAAAAGTGGTTAGCTGAGTTTATTCAAGGTGCTACTAGGCAAGCTAAGCCTCTATCCACTGCTGAGCAAGCGTTAGTGGTGGAGGCTAGGCCTAGACACATTGCAAGACCTCATCCTACTACTGTTTCAAGTGTTAAGCAAGCTGTTCATAAGAAAAAATACCCTGGTAAAGTTTTTACTGGGGAGAAAAGAAATGTTGGCTCTGGTGGGATAGTTTTTAAAGATGTCCCTGATCTTTCTCATACTAAATATGCTAATATTTCACTGCCTGTTGTCTCTGGAAAAGGTAAGGGGGTGGTTATTTCCCACCCCACTATTGAAGTGGAGTCCTCTGATGATGAGTTTGTTGATGTTGCTGAAACTGTGATCCCTCCTTCTCTTGCTTCTGGTAGCACAGTAGGAACTGTTGAAGCTGTTGCTCCAGGTCCTGCTGCTGATGCTAGGCTACTGCCACTCCTCTCTCCCTCTGTCAATGAGGATGTTTTGCTTTCTCCTGTCCCTTTAAGGGTCATTTATCCTGGTGAACTTATTTCTGCTGAGTTTATGCATGATGCTGATGGTTTAATTAATGAGAATGATGGTTTATTTGATAATGATGTGGTTCAAGCTGGAATTGATGATGATTCTTTCATTTTGGAGGACCATATCAATGATGAGATTATGGAGGGTTATACCTCCCAGCAAGAGTATTCTTTTCACTCTCTCAATTCTGAGACCTCAATCATTAATCAGATTGAGGGGATGGGAGTTGAAGGGGCTAGCCTCCAGGAAAATGCTTCTGCATCTAGTTCTGCCAAGAGAAGGAAGATGGATTCTGATGAAGAATCTGCAACATCCAAACTGAAGAGGGGTAGAACTTAGAAAGTTCTATCTTTCACCTGCCTAATTTATGAATATTTGCTTTTGGAATATTAGGGGTAGTAAGAGGCATCTTGCCATGGAGGAAGTTAAAGATTTTTGTAAATTTAATAAGGTTCATGTCATGATGATTTGTGAAACCAAAGTGTCTTCTCCTCCCTCGGAGGCTTGTGTAAGACTTTGTGGGTTCCACCATTATGACTTCCTCCCATCTTTTGGTTTGGCAGGTGGAATGTGGGTTTTTTGGAAGGATCTTCCTAGTAACCCTTTTTTGCTTAATGTGGAAGTTAAATTTGCTCGAGTAATGGTTTGTAATGTTAAGATTCTATCTATGGATTGTGATTTTAAAATTCTGTTTATATATGCTCCCCCTAATCATAGTCAAAAGCTAGAATTTTGGAATGAGTTAATTGATTATGTGCAAACTCTTAATTGTCCTTATGTTATTTTAGGTGACTTTAATGAGCTTAGTAGTCAAAATGATAAAATTGGTGGTGCTAATTTTAGCTTTTCCCGACTCAATTATATGAATAGACTTTTTTCGTCCCTTGAGTGTATTGAACTCCCCTTCAGTGGTCAATCTTATACATGGAGGAAGAAAATTAGCGGTCCAAATAATATATTGGAACGTTTAGATAAAGGAGTTGCCAATCTTGAATGGGTGAATTTATTTCCAAGTGCTAAACTTAATCATCATGTGTTTACCTCTTCGGATCATTGCCATGTTTCTTTATCTTTAGCTATGCATCAAGGTAGAAAATCCCCCCCATTTAAATTTGATAAGTTATGGACCTCAAGAAAGGATTTTGATGTACTAATTAAGAAATCTTGGTGTACTAAGTTTAACGGTTCATATATGTATTGCTTGACTAGAAAATGCAAACTATTAAAAGAAAAGGCAAAAGTTTGGTCAACTACCAGATTTGGGAACATTTTTAGACAGCTTCGGGCGGTAGAAGGAAAGTTAAAAGGTATTCAAGAAAAATTAATTTTAGAGCCTAATTGTTCTAAGCTTTGTTCTATGGAAACAATTTTCTTAGCTAAACAAATTAAATTACTTGAATTTCAAGAATTACATTGGAAATTGAAAGCTAAGTCTAATCATATTAAATTGAGTGACTCTAATTCTAAATACTATCATGCTTGTGCATCAATTAGAAGAAATCGTAATATCATAACATCCATCAAGAATGATCAAGATGTTCGGGTCTCAGGTCCTAAGCAAGTTGAAGATTGCTACGTTTTTCTTCAAATCAAAGTTGTGGTTTCAATGAGGAGATTGATTTCCAAGTTCTAGATTCTATCATTTCCGAAGAGGATAATAATTTCTTGTGTGCGGAAATATCTATGGAGGAAGTAAAAGAGGCACTTTTTGATCTAGCTCCTGATAAATCTCCTGGTCCGGATGGGTTCCCTCCTTTTTTCTTTCAAAAATATTGGTCATTGGTGGGCAACTCGGTTTTTAAAGCAATAAAAGCCTTTTTCCATTCAGGGAAATTATTAAAAGAAGTTAATCATACATTCATTACCCTTATTCCCAAGATAGATGCTCCTTCTTCTCCTAATCATTTTCGTCCAATTAGTTTATGCTCCACAATATACAAGATCATTTCTAAAATTATGGCTAATCGTCTAAAAATAGTGTTAGGTAAGATCATTCATCCTTTACAGGGTGCATTTATTCCGGAACGTTTAATTCAGGATAATGTTCTTTTGGCTCATGAGGTCTTTCATTCCTTTAAGAATAAAAAAGGTAAGGAAGGTTGGTTAGCTATAAAGCTGGATATGGAAAAAGCATATGATAGGTTAGAGTGGAATTATATCTATAAAGTTTTTCAAAAATTGGGTTTTAGTGACCAATGGGTGGGTTGGATTAAAGAATGTATTTCTTCAGTTTCGTTTTCAGTATTGGTGAATGGGATTCCCGGAGAGGTTTTTTTCCCCTCTAGAGGTATCCGTCAGGGTGATCCTCTTTCTCCTTATATTTTTATTCTTTGTGCGGAGATTCTCGCTCGTCAGCTGCATAATGCAAGTATTCATGGCTCAAAGACCATAGGAGTTACTCTTGGCCATTCTAGAGTTAAGGTTCCTTTTTTAACATTTGCGGATGATACGATGATTTTTGCGAAAGCCTCTAAAGAAAGTTGTAATTCCATAAAAGTTATTCTTGATAAGTATTGTAGTATGTCAGGTCAATTAGTAAATTTTCATAAGTCAGCTTATCAATGTACTCAAAATACTATTCCTAATTTAGCCTCTTCTTTTTCTAGTATTCTTCAGATGGAGGAGTCTTTTTCTTTAGGAAAATATCTGGGTTGCCCGATCATTGATAGTAAAGTGACTAATGCAACGTTTGGGGATATCCAAGAAAAGGTGTATTCTCAATTATCAAAATGGAAGGCTAATGTATTATCTCAGGCAGGTCGTACTATACTTATTCAAGCTAATTTGGCTACTAAAGCAAACTATCAAATGCAATGTTTTTCCTTACCTAACTCAATTTTGGATTCATTAGATAAATGTTATAGGAATTTTTTCTGGAATAAAAGTGCATATTCTAAGGCTCCAAATTTGATTGCCTGGGAAAAGGTTTGTAGACCCAAAAAATTTGGTGGGTTAGGACTTCGGAAAGCTAAGATTAATAATGTGGCTTTGCAATTTAAATTGCTTTGGAAAATTCTTGTGAATCCTGATAACCTTTGGGTTAAGCTAGTCTCTAAAAAATATTTAAAAGACGAAAAGTTGTTTGATTATAAAACTAAAGTCAATGTTTCATGGCAATGGAGAAAGTTGATGTCTCTCAGAAATTTGTTTAAGAAGGGCCTTAGATGGCTAATTGGAAATGGGGGGGAAATTTCTTTTTGGCATGATAATTGGGCGTTTCAATATCCTCTCAGTGAGGTGTGCCCTGTAGTGGTTGGTAGTGAACTAGTAACAGTTGAATTTTTTATTAATCAATTTCGTCAATGGGATGTAGAAAGGCTTTCTTTGTATGTTCCAATTCATATTGTCAACATCATTCGTCTAATTTATATTCCTATTAACATAATGGAGGATAGGGTTGTTTGGGCCCTTTCACCGGATGGGTGCTATTCAGTGAAATCTGGGGTAGAATTATTGCAAGGCTATGGGGTTGATTCCCCTGATCGGGAACCTTTTAATTGGATCTGGAAACTTAAAGTTCCTCCAAAGATCAAATTTTTCTTGTGGAAAATTTGCAATAATGGTCTTCCTACAAAAAAAAGATTAGAAATGAGCCATGTTTTCTCCCCCTGGAGTGTGTTTTTTGTAATTATCACTCAGAAGATACTACTCATATTTTTTCGTCTTGTCCCTTTTGTGTTGACGTTTTCAAGGATCTTTCTTCTTTCTTTGGATGGTTTATCCCTCCTCCTCTCCAGGTTGGTATGTCTTTTGTTGATTATTTGTCCAATCTCTCTAGAGATTGCTCTCTGGATCAAATTGCCCGCTTTTCTATAGTTTGGTGGTTTATCTGGTATGCTCGTAATAGTATTACCTTTCGTCAAGAATCTTTTTCGCCTACTAAATTAAGGAGCATGGTTAGAGCGTTTGTGGATAAGTTGGATAATGCTGGGATGGATTTGGATTCTCATTTAAAAGGTGTTAGTGCTCCTTGTCTAGCTAAATCCCAAGTTCGTAAGAATTCGGCCTGGGAGCCTCCTATAGCTTCTTTTTTTAAACTTAATTTCGATGGGTCCAAACTTAAAGATGGTGCAGCTTCTTTTGGCTTTGTCATTAGAAATGAAAAGGGGGATGTTAAACTTTGTGGTGCGAATTCTCTTGATTCTAATTTTTCTATTCTAGTAGCAGAAGCCTGGGGTTTAAGAGAAGGTATTAAAGGTGCTATTTCCTTAGGTATTAAAAATTTGGTCATTGAAGGGGATAATTTAACGGTCATTCAGTCAATCAAGAGGGTTTGGAAAATTCCTTGGTCTATTAATTCGCTTATTTTGGATGCAGGTGAAGATTTAAATTATTTTGATGAGGTGCGGATCAACCATGTTTTAAGGGAAGCGAACAGAGCGGCGGACTGGATGGCTCATCGGGGGCATTCCACCACAAATCTTTCATATTGGTTTGATTCTCCGGATACGTATTTCTCTTTGATCATCCGCAAGGATGCTTTAGGGTGGCCCATCTCTTGGGATCCTCCCTAGTTTTTCTTTCCTTTTTAAAAAAAAAAAAAAAAAAAAAAAAAAAAATAATAATTTTCAAATAAGATAATAAATCAAACATCTAAATATATTAGGAATCCAAATTACTCAAAAGAGTTTCGGAAATAATATAGAATAGTTAAGCTATTTCACATAACTAACTTGTGCGTAATCGCACATTAAAATATTACTTGCTACGTATAAATAAAGGGCATTACTATTTACCGTCCGTATTTACTTGAAATCGTCCGTATTTTTTTCAAGATTTTCCTAAACTACCCCTATGTATACTCACTCACTCTCCTCACCCCAACCACCACCCACCCACCAAAGCAACCACCACCACCACCACCGCCGCTGCAACCACCACCACCACCAACCACCACTACCACAACGTCAACCACCGCCACCACCACCACCACCACCACCACCACCACGGCGTCAACAACGCAACCACCACCACACGGCGTCCACCACCCACCAAAGCAACCACCACCACCACCGCCGCCGTCGCAACCACCACCATGACCACCACCACCACGACGTCCAACCACCACCACGGCGTCGACCACCACCACCACGGCGTCAACAACCGCAACCACCACCACCACGACCACCACCACCACCGAACTACCACCATCGCCGGACCGTCGCGGAAATTTTTTTGTGCTCCACCGGAGCAGGGTAACGGATGAAAAATCCGTTGCCCCAATGGAGGCAACGGATGAAAAAACCGTTGCCTCCACGAGGCAACGGATGATAAAACCGTTGCCTCTGTGGAGGCAACGGAAAAGCAATCCGTTGCGTCGGTAACGGATTGCTTTTCCGTTGCCTCCACAAGGCAGCAACGGTTTTATCATCCGTTGCCTCTCGTGGAGGCAACGGTTTTTTCATCCGTTGCCTCCATTGGGGCAACGGATTTTTCATCCGTTACCTCGCTCCCGATGGAGCACAAAAAATTTCCGCGACGGTCCGCGATGGTGGTAGTTCGGTGGTGGTGGTCGGTGGTGGTGGTGGTGGTGGTGGTAGTGGTGGTGGCCGTCAGTGGTGGTGGTGGTCGTGGTGGTGGTGGTGGTCGGGTGGTAGTAGTGGTGGCCGTCGGTGGTGGTGGTGGTCGGGTGGTAGTGGTGGTGGTGGTGGTGGTGGTGGTGGTGGTGGTGGTGGTCGGTGGTGGTGGTGGTCGGGTGGTAGTGGTGGTGGTGGTCGGGTGGTGGTGGTGGTGGTCGGGTGGTAGTGGTGGTGGTGGTCGGGTGGTGGTGGTGGTGGTCGGGTGGTAGTGGTGGTGGTGGTCGGGTGGTGGTGGTGGTGGTGGTGGTCGGGTGTTGGTGGTGGTGGTGGGGTGGTGGTGGTGGTGGTGGTCGGGTGGTGGTGGTCGGGTGGTGGTGGTGGTGGTGGTGGTGGTGGTGGTGGTGGTGGTGGTGGTCGGGTGGTGGTGGTGGTGGTCGGGTGGTGGTCGGGTGGTGGTCGGGTGGTCGTAGTGTGAGAGGTGAGAGAGTAAGAGTGGGGTAAAGGGTATGGGGGGAATTTTAAGGAAAAAATACGGACGATTTTTAGTAAATACGGACGGTAAATAGCGATTGGGTAAATAAAATATAATATTATCACAATAAAATAATCAAAGATCATTTGTAAATATAATATTCATATTTCAACTCAAATAAAATAAGAGTATATTTTCGCTGTGATAAGAAGAAGCCATCAGCACTACGGGCAACTTCAATACCAAGGAGGTACTTGAGAGGACCAAGATCTTTCATGCGAAAACAGTCACCAAGCTATTGTTTGAATTAAAAGAGGCAAGAGCAGCAGGATCATTCCAGAAATGATCAAGTCATCGACGTAAACAAGCACATGGAGACACAAAGCACCTCGACGATAAGTGAACAAAGAATAATCTGAATAGGAGTGAGAGAAACCATACTTGCGTAAGGCAGTGGCAAGTTTAGCAAACCAACAACGGGGAGCTTGACGAAGGCCATATAGAGATTTCTGCAAGCGACAAACCTAACCAGGATGACCAGGACAAACCTCCTCATCAAGATCACCATGAAGGAAGGCATTGTGAACGTCCATTTGGTGAACTTCCCAATTTGAGCTGCTGCAACAACAAGGAAGGCACGAACAGTGACCATCTTCGCTACGGGAGCAAATGTTTCTTGTAGTCAATACCCTCCACTTGATGATTGCCAAGAATGACCAAGTGAGCTTTAAGTCATTCAACACTGCCGTCAGAATTATACTTGATTTTATACACCCATTTGCATCCCAAAGTCTTCTTCCCTGGAGGAAGTTCAGTCATAGCCCATGTGGCATTATCCTCAAGTGCACTAAATTTTTTTTTTGGATAGGTAAGTAAGATATATATTTCAGACAAAAAAGGAAACCCTATACTACATTACTTCCTTTCTTAACAAGCGAAGGAACATAGCATAAACTAATTACAAAGTCTGAATCCAAGTTTTATCACTAACACTAATCTTCTTTGGCATACATCCTATACTTTTGTACTTCACTATATCTTTAATCTGCTTTGCAGTATATTCTATACTATGTACCTTCCCAAGCCACAAAGCCTCATTTCTAGAATGCCAAGTATAATAAACCATTGCTTCCACGGTTGCTGTCTGCACAACCCTTCTACATTTTGACCCTCTTCTTCTTCTTGTGAGCCAGTTAATCATCAAAGGTAAGCTGTTGATCTGGTTTCGAAGACTACACCATTGCTTTATTTCATCAAAACAAGCTTTACTGAAATGACACTTAAAAAATAAGTGATCATGATCCTCATCATACTCTCCACATAAGAGACGAAAGTCATCATCACAAACTCCAAATTCATGAAGCTTCACTTTTAGTCTCCGTAACTTGTTATGCATTGCCAACCAGCTACAGAACCGATGTTTAGGAATTCCACTTTTCCCCCAGATGACAGAGCACCAATGGTAAACCTCCTGAATTGAGTATTGTTGCATCTGCTGCAATTGTCCTGCAGTGTGATGAGCTTTTAATTTTTCCTTGATATTGCATAATTGGCGCCAATACCAGCTACTTGTACTCTTTGGTACATGATCCCACCAGATTTCTTATTTAATGTACACATCATGCACCCACTTAACCCACAGGTTATCAATTTTCGTTTCAATTGCCCAAACATACTTCCCTAATGTTGCTATGTTCCATAGATAGACATTTCTCATGCCTAATCCTCCAGCATTCTTGGGAGTGCAGACTTTAGACCATTTCACATACCCAGCTTTGTGACTAGAGTAATCCCCTGACCATAGAAAGGCCCTGTAGATTTTCTCAATGTCATCACTAGTAGAATAATTGTTTATTGCTGCGGTGATATTGCTGCGGTTTTACCCATACGCAGCAATATATCACGTAAAAAAAAAAAGAAAAATATAAAATACCCATATTGCTGCGGTTTCCGCCGAAAACCGCAGCAATATGGTTTTAGAGAATTTTTTTTTGAAATTTGACCAAAGATATTGCTGCGGTTTCTACAAAAAACCGCAGCAATAGGCTTTTAAATTAATATAAAAAGAGTTTATTTTAGGGTTTCAGCCTCATTTCACTCCTTTCCCTCTCATCAGTTCAGCCTCACGCCTCTCCCTCTCCCTCTCATTTCTTTCACGCCTCTCCCTCTCCCTCACTCACCATTCTCCATCTCCAGTATTTCTTTCCTCAAAAGGGTTGCCGGAATTCCGGCCGAAAAGCGCAGCCCAAACCCACCATTTCGATTTCCCCCAATTTCATCCTCATTTTCTCTCTCCTCGAATCTTCATCATCAATGGCGCGTCAATTATCCAAAACCCTAACTTCCAATCTCCTCCCAATTTCTCTCTCCTCTCGAGTTTTCCCCTCCAAAGCTCGCCTCATCGAAGTCGACCTAGATTCTTCTTCTTCTTCCGATTCAGGCGAAATTGAAGTTTATTTAGGGTTAAAGAAGCTTGAAGATGCTCTCTCTCTCCTTCGTGCGAGTTCCGGTGAGTTCATGTCTGTTTTTTCCACCATTTTTTCATTTTTGTTTTCGAATTTTCTCAATTTTGGTTGGATTTTCAGATCTGGACGATTTTCAATGACGATTGGTTGCCGGCGATTTTGTTTGTGCGATTTTCAACTACGATTGGTTGCCGGCGACAACGACGGTTTTGGACGACGTTTGGTTGCCGGATTGTGGAAAACGATTTTCAGATCTTTTCTTTTCTTTATTTTTTGTTTTTTCACTTAAATTTTTTAGTTAAATTTTATAGAGGTTGATATTTTCGTTTGTTCAGTGTAGTGTAATTCTTGTTTCTTGTAATTCTTCTATATCTCAGATTTTTTTTCTTAATTAGTTTCATTTTTGTTTTATTGTTCAGTTTTCTTATTGTTGTTTATTACTTTGTTCAGTTTTCTTATTGTTATTTTTTTCTTTGTTAGTTTCATTTCATTTTATGGTGGAAGCATCTGATTTTTTGCTATTTTTTTATCTTTCGAATTTAATGGCAAAATGCAAAAAAAAAAAAAAAAAAATTTCTTACACCTATACCTATTGCTGCGGTTTTTCCAAGAAACCGCAACAATATGCCTATTTTTTATTATTAAATTCAAGCATATTCTTTGCGGTTTTCCCTAAAAACCGCAGTAATATACTTTTTGAATTTGATATAAAATATATATATTGCTGCGGTTTTACCCAGAAACCGCAGCAATATTTGCTGCGGTTTTACCCAGAAACCGCAGCAATATTTGCTGCGGTTTTACCCAGAAACCGCAGCAATATGTTCAAATATTGCTGCGGTTTAAAACCGCATCAATATATTTATTACCTATTGCTGCCCTCTTTATTGCTGCGCGGTCAAAACCGCCGCAATAGGCTACTTAATGACCGTAGCAATAAGCATTTATTCTACTAGTGTGCATGCAGCACTTGTCTAGGGATAACAAACACCTGGGCACAGTAAGAATGTATGCTTAGCAATAAAGAGTTTATAAGTTGGGCTCTTCCAGTAAAAGAGATGTTCCTAGAACTCCAAACTCTTATTCTGGCAATCATCTTTTCAGTGAGGTTCTCACATTCAGCAGCAGTGATTCTTCTTGAACATATAGGTACACCTAAATATTTGAATGGAAGGTGCCTCCTAACAAAACCAGATCTATGTAAAGCTCTATGAATTTCATCCTCCCTCATGCCACTACAGTACATTGCTGACTTGTGCACATTAGCCTGCAACCCTGAAGTCTTAGAGAACAACTTGAAACCTCTAAGGATCAAATGAATAGAATTGAATTTTGTTTTGCAGCATAAAAGTATGTCATCAGCAAAACACAGATGTGTTAATTGCATTAAAGCACACTTTAGGTGAAACTTAAAATCAACTTGTTCACTTATTCTGTTCAATATCCTGGACGGATATTCCATGCAGACCACAAAAAGGAAGGGAGACAAGGGATCCCCTTGTCTTATACCTCTCTAAGATGGAAATATCCATGCATCACACCATTAAACATCAAAGAAATTTTTGCAATAGTGACACAGGTCATAATGTAACCAATGAACCTTACAGGGAAGCCCAATTCCTCTAACATCTCCTTTAAGAACCTCTAGTCTATGGTATCATAGCTTTCCTCATATCAACCTTTAACATACACACTGGGCTTGTCTGAGCTTTACCATAATGCCTAACTAGATCTTGGCATATCATAATGTTGTGCATAATATATCTACTTTGCACAAATGCTCCATGATTCTCCATGCTAATGTCAGGCAGAACATCTCTTAATCTATTGCATATTACTTTTGTGATGCATTTGTAAATGACATTGCAGCATGCTATGGGCCTATAATCTCCCACATTATTAGGACATATCAATTTAGGAATGAGAGTTATGGTGGTAGAGTTTACCTTATTCAACAACATGCCTTGTTGAAAAAAGTTTACTACTGCTGCAATAACATCTGCTCCAACAATGTGCCAACGATCTTTGTAGAACATGGCTACCAAAGCTATCTGGGCCAGGGGCTTTGTCCCCATGAATTGACCATAGAGCATTCTTGACCTCCTCCCCACTCACAGGCTTCAACAAACTTTCACAATGTTGAACAGTCACCAGAGGCCCTTTATGCACAATACTTCTTTCACTGCTCTGCTTTCACTCATTCTAGAACCCAACATCTGCTGATAGTAATCAAAGAAAGCCTGTGTGACCATATCAGGTTGATCCAGCCATTCCCCTGCATCATAATGAATGCCAAAAATTGCATTATGCACCTATCTCTTCTTAATACTTATGTGAAACATTTTTGAGTTCATGTCTCCCTCCTTTAACCAGGTACATTTAGCTTTCTACCTTAGGAAAACCATGTAAGCATCTCAAGCCACTTTGTGTTCTTAAGCAGCAGTGCTCTCCTTTCTACTCTGCTCCATATCATCAGGATGCTGGTGAAGCTGTTCTTGACAGCTTTTTAAAACCTGAGCAGTTACAATCTCCTTTCTCTGCAAATCAGAATACCCTTCCTTGTTCAATTTCTTAAACTTAAGTTTCAATCTCTTCAACTTTTGCACTACTCTAAACATAGGAGTGCGAACAATTTCAACACTCCAGCTTCTAGCCACCAATTCATCAAAGTTTGCAGCAGTTTTCCACATTGAAAAGTACATGAAAGGCTTCTTTCCAAGGTTTGGGGCGGGATAAGAAGTCAAGATCATAGGACTATGATCAAAATCCCCCTCATGTAAGAACTTTGCTTCTGTATAAGGGTAAACCTCCATCCATTCCATATTGCACATAACTCTATCTATCTTTAACAATACTCTGTCATCTGCATTTTGTTTATTATTCCAGGTGTAAAAACACCCCGTTGCCTTCATATCTTCCATGTTGCATTGATCCACACACTCCTTAAAATCCCCAAACTCACTTGGTTCTAACAGGAGCACCCAACCCGTCTTTCATATGCAACACACTATTGAAGTCTCCTATCCAAACCCAGGCAACATTATTCTTTTTTAATAGCTTCAAGTCTTGCCGAGTTGCTTCCCTACTCCCAAAGATCATTGAAGGCATAAACAAAAGTCCCATAGTACTCACTAGCACCATTTCTAGGCTTAATGAGACAATGAATCAACTGGCTTGTGCATTTAATGATACATACATGGAAAAAATTAGGATTCCACATCACAACCACCCTCCCACCTTTATGACAGTGAGAGTTTGATGTAAAACACTACCCAGGGAAGACATTCAGGTAAAGATTTCCCATATTGGTCACCTTTACCCTTGTCTCTAAGAGGCTGACCAGTCCAGCTGAGTAGTTTTGGATACAATTCCTAACTACTTTTTGCTTTGCTTGACTATTCAGACCTCTTATATTCCAACATAAAAATTTACTAATCAGGGACAGGAGGATTGTCACCCCTCCCAGTCTCATGAGTACCTATTTCACACACAACATTTCCAACAGTGATCTCCTCCTCAACTAATGCTTGAAAAGCATTACTGGTACTGATCCCTGTAACTCTTTGTGTACACTGCCTTGTTGCAGTGTTCACCATTCTGAACCCCTCCTGATCCACATTCTAAACTTCCTTCTTCTTCCCTTGAACAACAACAGTCACAGGAGCTTGAACTGGATCCTTTTTTTTTTTTTTTTTTCATGTCTGCCTACCTTGCACCTTTCTACACTTCTCAGCCACGTACATGCTCAACTTGCTTACAAACAAAACAACTTTTAGGCTTCCATTCATACATTACATTTATCTGAGTTATCTCATTCTTCTCATTCAAGAATGAAATCTTATATCGAAACACCTGATTGACCCTTGCCTCCACCAAGACTCTTGCAAACTACAATATCTCCCTCTTATGTGTAGCTTGATCTGTCTTTAATGGCTTCCTAATTTGGCCAGCAATCTTAAAGAGACTTCGATCCCCCCAATACTTAATATCCAATTAATGCAACTGAACCCATATAAGAATAATTTCAAGCACTTCCTTAGTGAGATCCATATCAGGTGACCAAGCCTTGATAATCAAAGGCTTTTTGTCAAAAAATTGAGATCCACCAGCAAGAACCTTATCTCTATTCTCCATGGAAGCAAAACGCACAATAAACACCCCCTTATTCACACTAGCAACCTTATCAATCCCCATATTCCTCCAAATCCTCCTAAGAAAACCTTCCATGACATAAATAGGAGGATTTGCTCCTAACACATAACAAATTATCGCTGAATTTCAAAAGTCTATCTCCTCTTGAATATCCGCCACATCAATTTTTACACAATTCGATTCAGCATTCAGTTGAATTGCATCATTCACATTCAATTGCACAGTCGATGAATTTTTAAAATCAATTCTAACAGGATTAATCACCATATTGCTTCGATTCTCATTCAAATTACTAGAATTAATTCGTTTTATTGCAGAATTATTGTTACCTGAATTGATCTATAATACAGGGGTAACAGTTTCACGATCCTCCGCATTATTCCTAATTACGAGTCATCCACTCTAAGAATTGATCTCGAGATTTTCGATTGTTGTTGCAGATCTCGCAATGATGATCTAGGTTATAAATGTTCACCAAGAACCTCAAAATTCTCCTCCTTCGAACTTTCAAACTCCATTGCCTGCACTCCGAGAATTTCATCTAATGTACGAGTTTTCTTCGCCTGAGAAGACGTCGGAACAATTCGCTGAGATTTCTTAGAGGTTTTGGAAATTTTTTGAGCTCGAGTTTTCCTTGCCATGGCAACTCAATGCTATTGCATCGAGAGAAAAACTAGAGAGAGAAAATTCCCGCCTCTCCTAAAAATCTGATTTTCATCACTCTTGGAAACTTTTTTCTAAAATTTGATTTACAAGTGCACTAATTTCCTTTTGCATAGACTCACACCAACCTTGAATGCTGCATAGCCTCGCTTAAAAACTTTTGGGCTTAATGCTCTCATCAACTGCAAGAAGAAAAGCACGATGGCGCAATAAAAAATTATCACAATTCACAAAATTTGCTATGGGATAAGAACATGTACCCGAGAGGCGTGAAGGAGAATATGAAGAACAAGGGGGCTCGTGGACGGGACCGCATGGACCACATAATCTTTAAGCACAACGTTGGGCCTTTTTTCTCTATGTCCGCGGCCCAGTAAAGGAGAGTTAGGAGCATCAGATGGAGGAGAGACCAACTGGGCCTCAACCGCACTAGATGGGCCTACATTGTCACCCGGGAGACACGGAGGAGGGAGAGGAAGATTCCGGGCCGGGGAGTCATGGGGTTGGACTAGGGGCCGCGTCGGGGACCTCGAAGAAGTAGAGGAGTGGGCTGAATTTCGAGGAAGTAAGAGAGGGAGAGTGTTTGGGCTAGTAGGTGTAATGGACGCGGGAGAGGAAGTGGATGGACCGAACGATGTGGTGGATCGGGGCAAAGGGAATTGGGCTCATCCAAACAAAAAGGGTTAATACCACAAGGAGACAAAGAATAAGGGGCGCCCATGGAGTCATGATCGGGAGAAGAGAGAGCATATGGGTAAGTGGTCTAAAAAAATTGAACAAATCTCGAAACAAATTGTCACCATTCTCCTAGTCATACAATTTCCAACCCTTTTTACCTGTAGGGTACCCAACAAAAATGCACTTATGACTCCTAGGAGCAAACTTGTCCCCTTTAGCTTTTTGATTGTGAGCAAAGGCTAAACACCCAAAGATACGCAAAGAGTCAAAATCAGGTGCATGACCATATATCATTTCATAGGGAGTTTTGGCATTTAACACACCGGGATGAGGACGGTTAATCAAATGTACAACGCTTAAGACACACTCCCCGAAACCGAACAGGCAAGTGGGCTTGGAACATGAAAGCTCGACTAACATTCAAAATGTGCCTATGTTTACGCTCGACCCTCCCATTTTGTTGAGGTGTCCTAGTACAAGAAGTTTGGAACAGGATCCCACTCTTGGGAAAAAAAATCAAGCATGCAATTAAACTCGGTCCCATTGTCGCTCCTAACCATTTTGACAGTTGTTTCAAATTGACATTCCACCATGGCAAAGAAAGAAGATAAATGTTCCATATGGCTGAAAATGGGCTTAGGCAACCCAATAAGGAGGATGAGAGCTCGGTCCACATACAAACCCAAAGGAGAGTTCACTATCAACAAAAGACTTAACTCTAACCGTAGGAATTCACTCGGATCCCTTTATACCCCAAAAATACAACTTTCTAAATAGACGTTCTAGTATTTCGAGAGCTTAGATAATTTAGGAACCTAGAAACACACTTAACTAACTTATGAAATTATAAACTTGAAAGATTTTTGATCTTGTTAGTCGTACTTAAAACTGAAACAACTAATCTTCTTCCATAGGTCGCCAAGTAGTCCTTTACCCCTACCATTAATAGCACTAACCATTAGTTCCCTTAATTCTAGGAACTAACAGAGAAATGATAAAGTGCTCACAGTGAGTAAACAGGGGTTGAATTATCTATAATATATAGGGGGTTCTTATAAATAGTCAATGGTACTTTTTGGGGAAAAGTAGAACCGGACACACAAATCGATGCAAGTTTTTACTTTTTGGCAGAGATCACATGTTTTCTTTGTGACAAAAAGTTGCCTTTTTATACTTTTGTTTAAACTTTTTTTTTTACATAAAGGTAACTTTTTGAAAAAAAAAATTGTTGTGAGTGGACACAATGCCCACTCACGGTGAGCGTTTTATCATTTCTGGGAACTAACATGCTTCATGGCTTTACAAAACGTGGTAAGCAAGCAAAACAACTACCAGGAAACTAAATGATAAACTTAGGAAAATTGTTATTTTTACTTGATGAAAAAGATAAGATAAGATGAAAAGATTTTCTAAATATCTTTTATTGATAAAACTTATCAATAACTTATACTTTTTATTTTAGGAAAAATGGAATCTAATAATACTACCTTTGGCACTTCTTCTGAAAACAATCCCACCTCATCGAAATCTGGAAACAGTCCCACCTTTGATCCCCATCTTCTCAAAATGAGCCTTTTACCGGTTTGTAAAATCGGTAACTTGTTTTAAAGGGTGATTGCCACGTGTCACCTCCTGATTGGTTTTGTTATAAAAATTTCCAAAACCCCTCTCTCACCCCTTTTTCTCTCTCTCCTCTCATCTCTAAGCTCACCACTCACCAGGGCAGTCATCACCATCCACCACCATTTCCTCTCCACATTACCACGCCACCATGGCACCATCTCCTCTCCTTATTACTCCATCAGCTCCAACGTCTCCAACACAGGACACAAACCCTGGATTTTTGTACATAATTCAACGGGAGCATCAACGACGGCGATTGTAGTGGCAGTAGCACTAAGACTCTTAAGTTCCAAGTTAATCGTGTGTCTCTTAAGTTCCCAAATAGCACTAAGACTCATAAAATACCTACATAAATCCTAAAAATTAAATTATTATCTTTTAGTCTCCACGCATACTATGATGAAGCCTCTTCACAGTAGCTCCTGAAGTTCCAAACTCTTGGAACTCATAACCGAAATCATACAGAAGCTTGAAATCTCCAATAGTGATCTTGGTCTTAATAGTAATTGGATCTTCTTAGTAACTTACAGTTGGTCTTCATGAAAATTTACTTGAACCCGCACTTTTAAAAACATGATATTGCATGGAACTGAATATGTTCCAACTCAGGAACTTGTTCCGACACATCTATACTAATATATTAAAAGGCGTGCGTGACAACGTATACACGCCACGTGGCACCTCTGTTACTCTACTAGAATTGTCCAATGTGTACATATGTCATGTCAATTAACAAAAGTAAAATTGGCTTGCAACAAGATTTGAACACGTGACCTCTTGCTAAACATAGCACAATTACCATCTCAACCAACTTTTAATCATGTTTTAGATATCCATAGTATTATAATTGTACCTTTTAAATGTTGCGTTTTCTTTAATATGTTTTAATGCGAATGGAAAAAAATGCATATCAAGTTCGGAAAATAATACCACCCGGGCAACGCCCGGGCCCAAATACTAGTTCTAACTCTAAAACTTTGGAACTCTCCTTCGAATCTACAAATTCTTAGCAAATCCATTAGAAACTATATTTGTTTGTCATCATCAAAACCTTTTAGGGTAACATTTTCTTAAAAGAAGTTTCTTTGGTCCACCAAAAATAATTTCCTGGTTCCTCCCCTAGGTAGACATGGTTGTACTAGCTAGTTTTGTAACATGTAATTGGTCAGACCCCATGATTTGTTTCTCAATCTATACTTTTCTCCTTTTCTCAAATATCTTCTCATTTTAATTTCATAAGATGTTGTATTAGTTAAAGTGGTGAAAAGTATATATTTTGAAAATACACAATGGAGCAAATCTAGAAGATCCTAAATCCTAATATTTTTATTTTTGTATATAAATTACCAATTAAGGTCGCAAACTTTGACTACATAAATAATGAACTTAAAGTTTTTTTTTTAAAAACAGAGAGATTTTATTTGTAGTAAATTAAGTACCATAAAGGTGTGGAGTAGCCAAAAACTTCCAACCTCCATCCTTATAATTGATATATGGATCAAATCACATCGACCGTACTTGAGGGTTATCTTCTTAAATCTTCCCTGAGTTTTTCCTTTAGATTACCATTAGAGATAAACCCATCTAATAACAATTTTACAAAGAACCATCATGTTATTTAAATCAATATGTAATATTTAGAAGCAATAACTCAAGTGACACATGTCTTTGTCTCATGCAAGTAATTCACATTTTTTTTCTTGAGTTCGTTTTTGAAGAGACGGTCTCACGTTAGTGTTAACGTGAGACCAGCTGATGTCATGCTGACATCATGCGCTTGCATCAAACCATCAGAAGAATTAGTTAAGTGCTTGCGCCTATTAGTTATGATAGCCTTAAATTGCTTCTGGATGAATTAGTTAAGCTCTGAAGTATATTAGTTAAACACTGAAGTATATTAGTTATATCTTAGAAACCAGATTATAACGCATTTTATTGGCCCTAATTTCAGTATCGCGCATAAATCATTCTCTCTTTCTTCTCTAATTTTAGTTACATCAAATCCTTACTTAACTTCTATTTTTTGGTTGTCTTTTGTTTTTGACATTTTCGATTTATAAACAAGTTATTTTTTCGTTTTATATTGGAAACTAAATAATGCTCAATAGATCTTAATTAATTATAAAACAACACTAACTAATGTACTGGAAATGTTAACTAAAAAATAATGTAAGTCTACATATAGATTTATAGCTCTAAACTATTGTGTTAAAAATACTTAACTAATTTGCCAAAATTATTAACTAATTCGCCAAAAATATTAACTAATATATCATGAATAGGGTCTAAGTGTTAAAGAACATTAACTAATCCTCAACAATTAGTAACTAAAGATATGAAAGTGTTAACTTATTTTTCGATTCAATGAACAAGTGCTATGATATTTATACCAACGATACAACTAGAGTTCGCCATCCAGATTTCTACTTAAACAGACAACCTAATTTCAGACACTAAAACAAAGAAAATGTATTAACCATCACATTACACATCCCAATATGAAGTTTCAATATCTACGCTAAAAATTCTTAACCGCCACCAAAACAAAAATAGAAAATGGAGTAATAACAACCCTAAAATCAGAAAGGCTAGTCTAAAGTTTCAAATAACAACCCTAAAATCCCAATATGAAGTTTCAATATCTACGCATTACATTAGTTGGTCTCACGTTAACACTAACGTGAGACCCTCTTTTTCAAGAATTTGTGTTTTTTCTTTTTGGACCTCAACTAATATACTATTGATTCCAAAACAATTAATATGTTCATCAAATATGCCATCCAAATTTAGAGAAAGGAAATAAAACCCTTTTACCAAAGTGAACTAAATAAAATGGTAATAGTGGGGTTTGATATATATTTCACCCGTTGTGCAAGTGAAACACTTCTCTCAAAAAGCTCTTATATTGTAGAAAGAAGTGTTTAACTTATTTCAGAACCGATGAAGTATTTCCTTTTCATAATTTTTTTCCTTATATATTTGGTTAATTCGATGACAAATTCTTATACTTCTAATCCCGTAAAAAAAATTAAACGTTTCTTCCTTGATCCCACAATAATGATTTAACCTATAAAGCAATCTATCCAAAGCAAATATCATAACTAGCACCCATGGAAGAGAAGGCTTCATCTAAATCAGCGGTCTTTGTGCTAGCATTAGGAATGCTGGTCTTAGCATATACAACAACGTCAGAAGTCGCGAAGTCCGATCATTATTGAAACACATATGTGCAACAGGTGCCTTGTTACAATGAATATGACTGCAGAATTACCGGGTGTCAGGCGCCCCTGTGTAAACTGTAAAAATGGTTATTGTATATGCCCCGGAAGACCTCCTCCTCCTTAATTCTGAAATATAAATCGTCTTTATTATGGTAGCTTTAATTTTTTTTTGTTTATGCCATTTTATATATGTGTTAAAAAAGTTTTAGTTGCAGTTGACACGTTTATTTATTTATTTTTTGTTTTTGCCATTTTATATATGTGTTAAAAAAGTGTTAATGCAGTTGACACGTCATATTAGAAACAGATTAAATACTGGATATAGATTAAGTAGGGATAGATATTGGGAGGGGCATAAAATTCTCATCAAAGATGCCTCTACAAAGGGTGACATTTATGTGTCCTTAAGACCATAGTGAAGTGTTCAAGAAAACTGTAGAGACTACCTAACTTTTTTGTTTGCCTGAATGCATGCAAGTAGACTGATTTAGAAATTTGTCTATGAAATTCAAATATCTTGGTCTCTTTGAAGTAAGACATTCACAGCAAAATATAGAACCAAAATATAGCACAAATAAAATCTTACACAACTCACAACTGTACCTCATGAACGTAAAAAAATGTTAGTGAGAGAAAGTGAGAAAAAAGTAGTGAATGAGGGTCTAGGGGGGTCTCCTGTGGTCGGGGAACCTCCGCCTTTGCGCCCCCCTGACCCGCACCTCAAGTCCACAGGAAAACCACCTCTGCCGAAATCCTAATCGTCAGCTGTGTCATCTCCACCCCTCCCCCACCCCCCAAATCTATCCAGCCAAAATCGGCCAAAATATGACCTTAAAATGAGAGTAAGTGCGGGAGATTAAAGAAAGTTGAGCTAAGAAGGCCAAAATCGGCCCAAAATGACATTCACTTACCGAAAATGGGATTCAAAAGCATATGAGTGGACTTTACTTGAATCTAATGGTTATAATTGTTGTTATTAGAACTATACATGTCCTAACATGTGGCTAAATGTAAGAAAATAAGTACAATGAGCTTAAAAGACCAAAATCGGCCCAAAATGGTATTCATTTACCCAAATTGGGTTTCAAAGCATGAAAAATAATTTTTCTTGACTCTAATGGTTATATATATTGCTATTAGAACGATATATGTCCTAACATGTTGCTAAATGTGGGAAACAAAGTAAATTGAACTTGGAAGGCCAAAATCGGTCCGAAATGGAATTCATTTACTTGGGTTTCAAAGCATGAAAAATGATTTTGCTTGACTCTAATGGTTATATATGTTGATATTAGAATTATATATGTCCTAACATGTGGCGAAATGTGGAAAACAAAGTAAATTGAACTTGGAAGGCCAAAATAGGCCCGAAATGGCATTCTTTTACCCAATTTGGGTTTCAAAGAATGAAAAATGATTTTGATTTACTCTAATGGTTATATATGTTGCTATTAGAACTATATATGTCCTAACATGTGGCTAAATGTGGGAAACGAAGTAAATTGAACTTGGAAGGCCAAAATAGGCCCGAAATGGCATTCTTTTACCCAAATTGGGTTTCAAAGCATGAAATATGAATTTGCTTGACTCTAATGGTTATATATGTTGCTATTAGAACTGTATATGTCCTAAAATGTGGTTAAATGTGGGAAACAAAGTAAATTGAACTTGGAAGGCCAAAATAGGCCCGAAATGGCATTCGTTTACCCAAATTGGGTTTCAAAGCATGAAAAATGATTTTGCTTGACTCTAATGGTTATATATGTTGCTGTTAGAACTATATATGTCCTAACATGTGGCTAAATGTGGGAAACAAAGCAAATTGAACTTGGAAGGCCAAAATCGGATCGAAATAGCCTTCATTTACCCAAAATGTGTTTCAAAGCATGTGAATGGATTTTACTTGACTCTAATAGTTGTATATGTTGTTATTAGAACTATACATGTCCTAACATGTGGCTAAATGTAAGAAAATAAGTACAATGAGCTTGAAAGGCCAAAATCGGCCCGAAATGGCCTTCATTTACCCAAAATGGGTTTCAAAGCATGTGATTGGATTTTACTTGACTTTAATGGTTATACATGTTGTTATTAGAACTATACATGTCCTAACATGTGGCTAAATGTATGAAAATAAGTACAATGAGCTTAAAAGACCAAAATCGGCCATAAATGACATTCATTTACCCAAATTGGGTCTTAAGTGATGTGAATGTAGTTTACTTGACTCTAATGGTTCTATATGTACTTGTTGTAAGTATATATGACTTAAAATGTGGCTAAATGAGGGAAAGTAAAAAAAAATTGAGCTTACGAGGCCAAAATCGTTCGTAAATTGAGCTACTTATTATTTATGTATAATATCTTCTCAAGATCCCCGACTTCCTTGCAACTTGAGATTATATATATCGAACATGAACCTCAACACATAGTAGCCACACTCGGTTCCCCCGGGTTCTTGAGCACACTAATTATAAAATTACATAAAAAAAATCATGTAAGAAACGTACATGTTTGTTTTTGTAAAAGAAAGAAGTAGCTTAAGTAATATCTATTACCTTCATTGCTTTTCACAGAGGAACTTGTCCTGTTCTCTCAACTTTCTTCATAGAACTGTAGTTATGTTAATTTCATGTGAGAAGTGGGCAAAGGATGAAATAAGTGAAACATGTTATGCTAATAAGCATTTTAAGTAACAAACATACCTATTTATGCATGATTTGAGGAGTAAGGATCGTGGTGGATCTTGAGCTGCAGAATCAAACTGATATACTGTGTTGTTTGAAGGACAAACCACAAGGAGCGACCAACGGAGACTAAAATCCTAAAAAAGGTTAGGAAGCAATCATGTGAGTACTTGTATTGAATAATAATGAAGTGGCAAAAATGGATACAAGGTTAAGAACTATACTCTTCAAAACAAGGGGCAAATATGAACTTATGTTGTGCACGTTTAGCTGTTTTGAGACATAGCCAAATATACTCCTTAACCTTTCTTGTGTTTTGCAAACAATTGTCAGCTCGGACAAAATTTGGACATAACCACCAAAACTGATCGCGTCCACGAGGATCATCTTGGAGTAATCTTCAAAGCACAACCAAGTATGTAACATAGATATATTATTAGATATTGCAAAGGAAGTTCATATATTTCATAATTACAACTATTATACCTCATGAAGGCTTGAATCAAAGAAAAATTCAACATCTCTCTGCAGAGGAACTCCTTCACATCAACCTTTGACACCCATGTCGATGTTTCATCGTGGTAGTTGAATTACGTGGTACCCAACTTCACCTCCACAGGTGTATCATCCGGCATATCACACATATTTGCATGTAGCCATAAGCATGCCTTAGTGAGACACTGAAGCGTTGGTTTCTCAATCCAAGTATCTTTAGAGGGGTTTTGTTCGCAACTTAAACCTTTGGAGTCTTGCGTTCCTTTACCCGAAATGGCCTTCTTTGGCCTACTTGTACCCTCCTTTTCCTTCGCCTTTTCTAGAGGAGGTGAGTCCGCCTTGCTTTCCTTGGGCTTGTTTATTCTCTCCAAAACCTATTAATTCAAAGGGAAAAACATTCAACTTAGTTAGTTAATATTTAATAGGTATGAAATAAATCAATATGAATATGGATTTTAGTTCCTCATTTTACCTCGTCTGAAAACCTCGCCCATGCCGATGGCCACAACACATAACCACCACGAGCTTCGATTAAGATATATATATATCAACTGACGATTTAGGCAACGGAAGAGCAAAGTCTTCGTAACCAAGAGTGATGGTGACTACACTAACCGCCAAGTGCTCATTGTCCACACACCCGTGATGGACTATTGCTCGTTCACTTCGTGGTTGTGCATTTTCTTTAGCCACCATAATCAAACCCTCATCTTTTACATCTAGTAAAAGCTAGCAAAGCGTTTCTTCCTTCCAAAAGTAAATGAATTGAGGTTAATTTATATTACTTAATTTTAAAAATTATAAGAAGGATAGTAGTTACCTCTAACTCGAGTATAGATGGTGCTGATTTTTGTGTGTTAGGATGGCTAGCTTTGTCCTCCAAAGGACGATCCAAAGGACGTATCGCCGGTATACCAAACTGTGAAAGGACCGCGTTTAAACTTTCCGTGATTTCAGCCATCACTTTCTCTGTAATTTCCTCCGTAAGCTTCTCCCGCATAGCTTGTGACATAGATTCATTAGAGCGTGATCTTGTACCCATGGAGGAATCTTTAGCATAGGCTTTTTTCACACCGAGCCGAATACCACCAAAACCCTTAAAACGTCCATTGTGGTCCTTTCCAAAAGTCTCGTAAAGAGCATCTTTGTTGCCTTCGGGTGTGAACTCGCCGCTAACCTCTTTTTGCTTGATCCCCATCTACGTAGATTATAGAACTACAAGTGTAAGTATAAAAAATAACAAATTAACAAGGGGGTTGTGCAATGGGGGGGATTGTGCGGGGGTAGGGAAGCAAGGGGAATGGGGGTCTGCAGGGGGAAAGTAAGGGGGTGGGGAACAAGCGGGGGAGGGGGTGCGGGGGGCACGAAGGCGCACAACGAGGGGGCACAGCGAGGGGGGCGGCAGGTCTGCAGGAGGGAGGGCAAGCAATGGGGGTGGGGCACAGCGGGGGAAGGGGGTCTCCGTAGGGGGTGGGGCACAGCATGGGGAAGGGGGGTCTGGGGGTGGGGCAACGGGGACGGGGGTCTGCAGGGGGCAGCAGGGTGGGGGGTCCGGCGGGGGAAGGGGGGTCGCAGGGTGGGGGCGCAAGGGAGGGGGTTTGAGGGGGAGGGGGTAGGGATGAGGGTATGGCGGGGAGGCGCAGGGGGAAGGAGGGTCTCGGGGGTGAGGCAACGGGGAGAGGGTGCAGGGCGGGCGGCGTAGGGTGGGGGGTCTAGCAGGGAGGCAGCAAAGGGACGGGGGTCCGTAGGGGGCGACGGGGTGGGGGGGGAAGGGCGGCAGGGGTGGGGGGATGGCAGCAAGTGGGGGAAAACAGATTATTGCAATTACTTACAACTGCATTTGCTATCTTTAAGGTCCCCGGATCTCGAAATGGTCATTTTATTGTTTGAATCATGCCTATGCATGGAGCATCACCAATCGACGACACGGTCAACTTTGACGGATGCGAGTGTTGGAGGCGAAAGATGTCGTTGTAGATGCATCGATAGAAGGGTACAATTTATCGTCAATCCACACTGTGTAGGAACCCATATGATGGTAGTGGTTCCTCTTATTTTGAACTTGTGTGCATGTTTCTCATGCTTAGCCTATAAAATCACATGGTTAGTTTGAAAACACATCTAATTGTATTTAAAGTAAATATACAAAGTCGAATATGCGATAAATAGCACAATACTTACCACCATCTCCCGGCGTAATATTTTGGGCAACAAATGCCTCCCAATCTTCTCGCTTTTATATGGCCCCAAATCTCATAAGGCATGTTATCCCATTGTCGTGGCTCCTCCTCTCCCCCGTCATTTTCCTCGTTTCTTCTGTCTCATTTTGCTTTGATTTTACGATTTTCCTCCTCTTTACATTCCTCTTTCTCCGTTTCATTATCCACCCACTAACAAGTTTGCTTTTGAAAGCTCTAAATCTTTCGGCGACCGCAGATAGGAACAACGCCTTTTTGGCTTCATTAGGAGTAATATGGAACAAATTCTATAGAAACAAGAAACCAACAAATAGTTAATTTCCATATGCATATATATCAATGAAAACATGTTTTTATTAGAGCTATATATGTCCTAACATGTGGCTAAATGCGAGAAACTAAGTACATTGAACATGAAAAGCAAAAATCGGCCCAAAATGGCCTTCATTTACCCAAAATGGGTTTCATATACCCAAAATGGGTTTCAAAGCATGTGAATGGATTTTAGTTAAATCTAATGGTTGTATATGTTGTTATAAGAGCTATATATGTCCTAACATGTGGCTAAATGCGAGAAACTAAGTACATTAAACATGAAAAGCAAAAATCGGCCAGAAATGACCTTCATTTACCCAAAATGGGTTTCATTTACCCAAAATGGGTTTCAAAGCATGTCAATGGATTTTAGTTAGCTCTAATGGTTGTATATGTTGTTATAAGAGCTATATATGTCCTAACATGTGGCTAAATGCGAGAAACAAAATACATTGAACATGAAAAGCAAAAATCGGCCCGAAATGGCCTTCATTTACCCAAAATGGGTTTCAAAGCATATGAAGTGATTTTTCTTGACTCTAATGGTTGTATATGTTGTTATTATAACTAAATATGTCCTAACATGTGGCTAAATGCGAGAAACTAAGTACATTGAACATGAAAAGGAAAAATCGGCCCAAAATGGCCTTCATTTACCCAAAATGGGTTTGAAAGCATGTGAATGGATTTTAGTTAACTCTAATGGTTGTATATGTTGTTATAAGAGCTATATATGTCCTAACATGTGGCTAAACGCGAGAAACTAAGTACACTGAACATGAAAAGCAAAAACTGGCCAGAAATGACCTTCATTTACCCAAAATGGGTTTCATCTACCCAAAATGGGTTTCAAAGCATGTGAATGGATTTTAGTTAACTCTAATGGTTGTATATGTTGTTATAAGAGCTATATATGTCCTAACATGTGGCTAAATGCGAGAAACTAAGCACATTGAACATGAAAAACAAAAATCGGCCCGAAATGGTCTTCATTTACCCAAAATGGGTTTCAAAGTTTGTGAAGTGATTTTTCTTGACTCTGATGGTTGTATATGTTGTTATTACAACTAAATATGTCCTAACATGTGGCTAAATGCGAGAAACAAAGTACATTGAACATGAAAAACAAAAATCGGCCCGAAATGGCCTTCATTTACCCAAAATGGGTTTCAAAGCATGTGAAGTGATTTTTCTTAGCTCTAATGGTTGTGTATGTTGTTATTACAACTAAATATCTCCTAACATGTGCCTAAATGCGAGAAACTAAGTACATTAAACATGAAAAGCAAAAATCGGCCCGAAATGGCCTACATTTACCCAAAATGGGTTTCAAAGCATGTGAATGGATTTTAGTTAACTCTAATGGTATATGTTGTTATAAGAGCTAAATATGTACTAACATGTGGCTAAATGCGTGAAACTAAGTACATTGAACATGAAAAGCGAAAATCGATCCGAAATGACCTTCATTTACCCAAAATGGGTTTCAAAGCATGTGAAGTGATTTTTCTTAACTCTAATGGTTGTATATGTTGGTATTACAACTAAATATGTCCTAACATGTGTCTCAATGCGAGAAACTAAGTAATTGAACATGAAAAGCAAAAATCGTCCCGAAATGGCCTTCTTTAACTCAAAATGGGTTTCAAAGCATGTGAATGGATTTTAGTTAACTCTAATGGTTGTATATGTTGTTATAAGAGCTATATATGTCCTAACATGTGGCTAAATGCGAGAAACTAAGTACATTGAACATGAAAAGAAAAAATAGACCCGAAATGGCCTTCATTTACCCAAAATGGGTTTCAAAGCATGTGAAGTGATTTTTCTTGACTCTAATGGTTGTATATGTTGTTATTACAACTATATATGTCCTAACATGTGGTTAAATGCGAGAACTTAAACTAATTGAGTTGAAAATTTTAAACTTACACAAGTGTCTTCCCATAATGATTTCTTCATTCCCTCGGGCACATCTTTCCAATTGACCAAAATATTGAGTTTGCGCATACAAACCCAATATGATGCCCATACTTTGCACGCCACTTACCACAAGGTTGACCCAAATCATCATACTCGAAGGTCATATGGATCTTTCTATCAACATTCAAACCCTTAGTCTCACCCCCTTCCTTTTCACTTCATTGTTGCAACGATGCTTGGAGTTTTGGTGGTCCTATGCAATTCTTTCCCGCATTTTTGTGTGGCACAACGATGGATGAAATACATTGATAATCTTCCCTAGCATTGTCGTCAATGGGGGGAGCATTATCGGCTAGCTCCTCATTTATTTCAAACAAGCGAATTTCCCTATCACGCAAGCGCTTCTCCTCATCATGCGCTATGTCTTCTAGTTCACCTTTATCCTCCTCCTTCTCCGCATCATACTCATCATCATCATCCAATGACTTATCATAATCATCATCGGTTTCTTCCTCCACTATCACATCGTCTCGGACCATGTTTGAAAGTCCTAAAATAATGTAAAAAAAAAAAATAGAAACGCGCAATAGTTAACAAAAAAATAATGGTATCAAACAAACATCAAACAAATATAACCATTAGAAACGAACATCAAACGAATAGCAAACGAACATAAAAAACAAAGCAAACATCCTGCTGCCCCCCACCCCGTCGCCCCCTACGGACCCCCACCCCGCTATCCCCCTGCGACCCCCCACCCCGCTTCCCCCTGCGGACCCCCCACCCTACTGCTATCCCCCCTGGGACCCCCACCCCGCTTTGCTCCCCCCTTGCAGAGAACCCCAGCCCTGCTGCCCCCTCAGACCCCCATTGCTGCCCCACCCCTGCAGAACCCACCCCCGCTGCCCACCCCCCTGCACGCCCCCCCCACCCCGCTTCCCCCCGTGCAAACCCCCCACCCTTGCTCCCCCCTCTTGCAGACCCCCCCGCCTGCTGCCCCCATGCGACCCCCCACCCTTGCTGCCCCCAAGATATCCCCACTTGCTGCCCTACCCCAACGGAACCCACCCCCGCTCGCTCACCCACCTTGCATAGCCCCCCTCCCGCACAAGCCATAATTCGATCGGAAAGACATAGCCAAATTCATCTACCCGAAATATCTTTAAAATCATGTGACCCGACTTTAAGTGATTCTAATGGTGATACATATACGAATAAGAACTATGAATGACCTAAAATGAGGCTACAAGCGAGAAATTAAAGAAATTGAGCTTGAAAAGCCGAAATCGACCCGAAATGATGTTCACTTACCCAAAATGGGTTTCAAACATGTGAAGCGAGTTTAGTTGATTGTAATACATATATACATACCAATAAGAACTATACATGACCTAAATTGAGGCTAAAAGCGATAAATTAAGTTTATTGAGCTCAAAAAGCCGAAATTGGCCCGAAATGACATTCACTTACCCAAAATGGGTTTCAAACATGTGAAGCGAGTTTAGTTGATTGTAATACATATATACATAACCAATAAGAACGATACATGACCTAAAATGAGGCTAAAAGCGATAAATTAATTTAATTGAGCTCGAAAAGCCGAAATAGGCCCAAAATGGGTTTCAAACATGTGAAGCGAGTTTAGTTGATTGTAATACATATATACATACTAATAAGAACTATACATGACCTAAAATGAGACTAAAAGCGATAAATTAAGTTAATTGATCTTGAAAAGCCGAAATCGACCCGAAATGACATTCACTTACCCAAAATGTGTTTCAAAACATGTCAAGTGAGTTTAGTTGATTGTAATACATATATACATACCAATAAGAACTACACATGACCTAAAATGAGGCTAAAAGCGATAAATTAAGTTAATTGAGCTCGAAAAGCCAAAATCGACCCGAAATGACATTCACTTACCCAAAATGGGTTTCAAACATGTGAAGCGAGTTTAGTTGATTGTAATACATATATACATACCAATAAGAACTATACATGACCTAAAATGAGGCTAAAAGCGATAAATTAAGTTAATTGATCTTGAAAAGCCGAAATCGGCCCGAAATGACATTCACTTACCCAAAATGGGTTTCAAAACATGTGAAGCGAGTTTAGTTGATTGTAATACATATATACATACCAATAAGAACTATACTTGACCTAAAATGAGGCTAAAAGCGATAAATTAAGTTGATTGAGCTCGAAAAGCCGAAATCGGCCCGAAATGACATTCACGTACCCAAAATGGGTTTCAAACATGTGAAGCGAGTTTAGTTGATTGTAATACATATATACTAACCAATTAGAACAATACATGACCTAAAATGAGGCTAAAAGCGATAATTTAAGTTAATTGATCTTGAAAAGCCGAAATCGGCCCGAAATGACATTCACTTACCCGAAATGAGTTTCAAAACATGTCAAGCGAGTTTAATTGATTGTAATACATATATACATACCAATAAGAACTATTCATGACATTACAAGCGACAAAAAGTGAGAAATGTAGTCAAATGACCTTGAAAAGCCGAAAACTGGAATTTGAACTTGAGAAGTCGAGCCTATTGTTTACTTTTGCCACCTTCCTATGAAGTTTCAACCATTATCCCTTCCCCGTGGTCTGCACGCATGTAATTTGTCGCTAACTCGACATCGGTGACATCGGACTTGGGAATGGTGAAAGGCGGGGTGTCTTCAAACGCATCATACTCCTCCTCATCCTCAACATCACCAACTCCAAGTGTACTTCTTTTTCAGGGGACAACAATTGACCACTTGTTATCAGAAGGGTCAGTTACGTAGATTACTTGCTTAACTTGTGATGCAAGCACGAATGGCTCTTCACTATAACGCAACCAACCCAAGTCTACAAGAGTAAATCCACAAGGGTCGTCTTTTCTTATGTAGCGCCGGTTATAATCAACCCACTTGCATCGAAATAAGCAGACCGTGAAACCAGAGTAGTCAAGCTCCCATATATCTTGAACCTGCCCATAGTATAGCAATTTAGCATCAATACGAGACTTATCTTTGGCACTTGCATACTGTGTAGATGATGCCTCTACTGAAATGCCACTATTCTGCAGAGAGCTCGACTTTTGATCTTGACGATATGTCCAAAATGTAAATTCGTTAACATCATAACCCTCATAGAAAAATAGCTTGTTGTGGACCAAATGCTAGCCACTTCAGAGTTTCAGAAACATTGGAATCTACTTCACGCATTAATCGGTTATGGAACCAATCAATAAACGTCTTATTATGCAACTGCATCAATGCTCTAGTCCCTTTTCCTGGATTCTGATCGCGTAACTCCTCCATATGCTCATCCAAGTAGGGATGAACCTGTACCATATGCTGCAATACAAATAAGTGTGCTTGTATGCCCCTTTCAACAGGAGGTACGATCATTTTGGAGCCAAGTGTACCTTTACCCTCGAGTCTGCCCTCGTGTCGAGATGTAGGAAGTCCAATAGGATCAACATTAGGTAAGAACTCAGCCACAAAATTACTGACCTCTTCACCCAGAATTCCCTGAATTATACTTCTTTCTGGTTGCGCAGGATTCCTTACTTTATCTTTTAAAGAGCCCATATGTCTCTCAAAGGGATACCACCACCTCAAAAACACCGGACCACATAGCTTAATTTCTCGAACTAGATGTACAACCAAATTAACCATAATGTCGAAGAAAGCAGGTGGGAAATACATCACAAACTTGCACAAAGTCTCTATCACACCAGCCTGGAGAGCATCAAGCTTCGACGGTTGTAACTTTTTGCTACATATAGTATTGAAAAACGAACATAGCTCTGTTATAGTGTGTCTCACGTGTTTCGGCAATATCCCTCGAATTGCAATCGGTAAGAATACTTGCACCATTACATGACAATCGTGAGACTTCATACTCGATAATTTCAACTCACCGTCTATGGTAACAAATCTTTTCATGTTCGATGAGTACCCTGATGGAACCTTAATGCCGTACAAAGACTCGCAAAAAAGTCGCTTCTCAGCTCTAGATAAAGTGTAGCAAGCCGGAGGGCAAATAGTTCCTATCATCATTCTTCACCGTTTTCTTTCCTTTTCCTTTAATTCCTGCAGGCGACCGTTCTTCGTTTGCCTTTTCTTTTCCCTTTCCTTTTCCTTTGTCAGGCACTTTCTCTTTTTTCTTTCTTTTCTTAGTGTCCCTCTTTTGAGCCCATAGCTCTGGTCGAAGCCCCTCACTTTCCAGATACAGTTGCATCCCTTTGCTATCCTTTGTCTTATGTGGAATATTCATAAGTGTCCCCAGAATGACGTCACATACATTTTTCTCTATGTGCATGACGTTGAGACAATGTCTAACCTCTAGATCTCTCCAATATGGAAGTTTCAACAGAATAGACTCCTTTTTCCAAAGTCCCTTATCACCAACACTCGCTCCTTTGCCGAATATCGTTTCAATACCCTTGACTTGATAAAAAACCTCAATACCAGTCAATGGTCTGCGAGCAAACCCTTCCTCAACTGTTCCATCGAATGCCTTCTTCTTATTACGACGAGGATGGTCGCGTCGAAGGAACCTTCGGGTGCGCATATAAGCGCATGTTTTCAATTAAAACCGTCCTTCTTCTTTCATTCTGCATGCCACCTCAAGTTCTTAGCATCATTTTTAATTGAAAACATGCGCTTTAATCGTGGTATAATTGGAAGATACCACATTACCTTTGCTGGAGGCCCTTTCTTATCACTAACCCCTGCGCGCCTGTAACACGACTTCCCATATCGAGGACACTCATCCATATTTTCATATATATTCATTTCGATATAGCACACAAACGTTTGGACAAGCATGTATCCTCTGGTACTCTAAACCGAAGGGACACATCAGTTTCTAAGCGTAGTAGTTAGACTTGGGTAGTTGATGGTCGTCCGACAACATCTCACCAAAGGCTTGCAACAAGGAAGTGAAACAAGAGTCACTTATACCGGCTTTCGTCTTGATATTAAAGAGTGTTATCATGGCCGTCAGCTACGTGTACCTCGTACAACCGGGATACAACGGTTTTCGAGATGCCTCGGTCATGCACTCAAAAACATGAGGCCGTTTGCCAGCATGATCATCCACCCCCTCCATCATCTCCTCGATATAGTCCCCTTCATCATCATCATCCTCTACTTTATTATCCTCAAATTCGTCCTCAATGTTCTTGTCATTCTCAATGACATCAAACTCACCTCCTTCATGCACATCTTTAACAATGGCATTCCCACCATCATATATACCCTCATCACCGTGCCACACCCACACATGGTAGTCTTGCCTAAACCCGCGACGAAAGATATGCTCCCTAAGCAACCCAATGCTACTAACCATGCCCACCTTACAACAATCAACACAAGGACAATAAAACCCCTCGGTTCCCGTTGCAGCCTGATGACTTAATGCAGCATCACAAAATTCATAGACCCCATCCACGAATTCACACGTGTCGTGACTACTGTAAATCCATGCACGATTCATTTCAATCATACCTTTAATTAAACACAAGCAACAAGTACCTCATGTCAATGACGAACTTCATTACATGATTAGAGTTTATGAACCATATATATTTAATGAAATTAGGCATGCTTTCCAAGGGTCCTTATCACTCCAACCTAACCCATCCTTAGATGTCTAATGTCACTAGTGAATGTATGCCTTCTTTTCGATTCTACGAAAAACCCGGCAGCATTTCTCTACAGTTCTCCAAGTACACAATGTAGATATATAGTTACTTATATCTACATATGTACCCAAAGAACAAAAGTAGGGAAACGACGAGCCAAGATTTTCCTCTAGAATCGAAATAAAGGCATACATTCACCACCTAAGTGAGATTAAGCATCTAAGAACAGTCCTTAACCGGGGACTATTCAATACTTACTCCTAATGAGTAAGTCTCGAACGGGTATCTAGGCATATGATATGATGATGCATACATAGGTTTTTAAACAACAAAATATTTTACATCTAATCTCAATTCAACGATAAATATATACATATTTTCACATATAAACCAATTTACTATAAAAGAAAGTTAAATATGAATGATAACATACCAATATCAAGGTTGGAAATAGGAAAATCGAACTCAACACTCCGTCACTAGCTAGCTTCAATCAACAACAAAGTTAAAGTTAACATTAGTATAAATTAGCAAATCAAACAAAACTAAACAAAACTAACTAAAGTAACAAAACTAAACTAAACTAAACCAAACTAAACTAAACTAAACTAAACCAAACTAAACTAAACAAAACCAAACAAAACTAAACAAAACTAAACTACACTAAACTAAACTAAACTAAACTAAACTAAACTAAACTAATTAACTAAACTAAACTAAACTAATTAAGTACAACAACAACAACAACAACAACAACAACAACAACAACAACAACAACAACAACAACAACAATAACAACACAACAACCACAAAAATAACAACCAAGACTACAACAACCACAACAACAACAACCCCACCAAAGCCCTAGTTTTTTAACCTAAAAATCAAGCTAACTACTTAAACTAAAATCAAATTAACTCAAATCAATCAACTTTCAACCCTTTAACTATTATACAACCTAATTTCACTAACAATTATTCATAAAACTACAATGAATTATAAACTTGAAGTTTCAAATATGAGATTAAAATAAAAGTTATGAACTTTTAGTTACCTAGGAAGAGATAGAGGAGGAATGTAGTTGTTTAGGGTGGGGTAGAGGACGAATGTTGTTGTTTAGGAGGAGGAAGGTGGAGGTGCGCCGAAAATCGCAGAGGAGTCTAGTGGTGGTGCGCAAGCTAGGGCAGCATTAGTGGTGCGCAACCTAGGGCGCCCGGTGGTGGTGGAAGCTTCGGGTGGCGGCGGAATCGGGTGGTGGCGGTGAGGTGTGGTGGTGCGTGGTCGAACCCAGTGTGGTGGTGCTCAGGTGTGGAGACTTGAACTAGCTGAAGGAGGGATGAATTGAAAATGGGTGGAGGGAACTGAAATTGGGTGAATTAAGGAGGGAAAAAACACGGGCTTTTGTGGCAGGGAAAAAAATCGAAAAATCTGATCCGGTCCTAAGAACCGGATTAGATTATTGAAAATCGCAGCATATTATATAATCTGATCCGGTTCACTAAAAGATTGGATCAGATTTTTTGCCCAGGTTTCCCTCCCATTTTTTCATTGATTTTCGGATGCGGTTTTCTAAAAACGAATCTGTTACTAAGTGACAGATAAGGTTTTTTCCACTAGTGGTGGAGCCACAAAATGATTTCCTTTGGAACCTTGAATCCAATCTAACTTTAGAATTGAACAATACCCTGGACTAGGAGGAAGCTTACTGGATGGTTAGATCTAGAGAAGGTTAGTTAAGTGGAGGGGATATGAATTCGAAATTTTTTCACCATTCTGTCTTAAGAAAAAGGAATAGAAATAGGATTAGGGCCCTAACCAACGAAGCTGGTGAGGAAATTTCTGATCCCACCCAGCTTCTTGCCTATGTAAGGAACTATTTTGTGAATTTGTTCACTCTTTGGGAAGATGGTCTCGCCATTAAGTCGGGGGTAAGTTTGGTACCATTAACCTAGAGGTGATCATGGGCCGGGCCGCGCCCAAAAAATTTTGCCCATTGGACGGGCCAGGCCCAAATCCGGGCCAAAAATTTGTGCCCAAAGCCCGTTATTTCGGGCCGAGCCGAGCGGGCTTTTCCGGGCCAAAACGGGTTGGGCCAAAATTTAGACTAAAAAGTCTTTTTTGGCTTGTCCAAAACCCGCCCAAAAAAAAAAAAAAGGCCGGGCCGGGCCAAAAAACACTGCCCAAAAACTGGGCCCGCGGGCCGGGCTGGAGGTTAGGAGGGCAGTTTTTAACATGGGTCCCCTGAAGGCTTCTGGGAAAGATGCTTTCCACCCTCTTTTTTTCTAGAAGCATTGGGAGTGCATTAGCCAGGATGTCCTAGGCTTGGCCAGATCGATCTTTGAAAGCTGCACTATCCCCCCAGGCCTGAACATCACCATAATTTGCCTTATACCTAAGAATGAGGAACCCAGATCAATTAAGCACTTTAGACCCATAAGCCTATGCAATACTTCCAACAAAATCATCACCAAGATTCTGGTTCAGAGACTCAGACCTCTCCTGAATAATATGATCTCCCCAAATCAAAGTAGTTTCTCACCTTGGACAGGAACTGAAAACAACTACATAGTTGCTTCTGAAATCCTCCACTCTATGAAGGAAAGGAAATAGGGGATGGATGATTGTTAAAATAGACTTGGAGAAAGCTTATTATGATAGCCTTGAGTGGGACTTCATCCTTACTACCCTTAAAATGCATAACCTAGACAAAAACGCCTGCAATCTCATTATGAGCTGCATAACATCTGTTTCCTCCTCTCTTAACTTCAATGGGCAGCCCTCTGAGTCCTTCTAGCCCACTAGAGGAATTAGACAGGGAGATCCCCTCTCCCCTTATATCTTTATCCTATGCATGGAACATTTAACAAAGCTCATAAATGCATCATGTCAGGAAGGAAGTTGGACTCCCTTTTCAATCCTTAGAAACAGACTTCAGGTGTCCCATTTACTTTTTACTGATGACATTCTCCTATTTGGGTAGGCAAATATTAGGCCTGCTGATGCCATGCTGGACACACTTGACCTCTTCCATAGTCATGCTGGGCTAAGGATGAACCCACACAAAAGTATGGCTTATTTCTCTAAGAATACAGATCCCAGAATATGTACCTTGATCTCAAAAAGGTTCAACATCCCCCACCATGCTGACTTAGGCATGTACCTGGGGTTACCCCTCACTGACAAAAGACCATCCAAGAACCAATTGAGTCACATTACCAGAAAAGTCCAAACAAAGTTAGCAAACTGGAAAGCAAAAACCCTCTCCAAAGTTGGTAGAGCCACACTTATCCAGGCCACCCTCAATGTTATTCCATCAAACTCTATGTCCTGCATTTGTCTCCCCAACAAAACCATATCAGCTATAGACTCTACTATTAGGACCTTCTTCTGGGAACCTAGGAGGGGAAAAACAAAATGGCCTTCATTTCCTGGGATAAAATAAGTGGACCTTAAGCGCTGGGAGGTATGGGAATGAGGAAAAATAACATTTCCAACAAAATTAGCCTTGCAAAATTATCTTTGGAAGATGCACTCTTCGATAATCTGGCTGCCCAGTGTTGTTTCACAAATCTTGTGAGGGAAGGGAAATCCCAAAACCCTTCAAGAGGGATTCCCACATCTTGCAGGACATGAGGAAGGGATGGGAAATATTTTAAAATTACTCAGGGTGGTGTATAGGCAATGGGCTATCTGTGATGTTTTGGCATGATGTGTGGACACCCTTTGGGCCTCTAAGGAGTTCAGTCCTTGGCCCCATGACCCCGCATGAATCTGAGAGAGTAGTTGCTAGTGTAATTATTAATGGCACTTGGGACCTTCAGGAGGTTACTCTCTATCACCCACCACATATTGCAATATGGATATCCAAATACAATTTACAAAAGGACCACCCCTACTTGGAAGATGAACTTGTTTGCTGGACTGCAAAAGGCCCCTTTTTTTTTTTTTTTACTCCAAAGCTATCTATAGAGAGGAATGGAAGAGAAATTTCCCTAATATTCATCCCCCTCAAGTGGACTGGAAGGATAGCTGGAACACCCCCTGCCATCCTAAGATCCAACACTTCCTTTGGGCATGTATGTGGAATAGCAACCTTACTAAGGATATGCTCTTTAATAGGGGGTTGGGAGATAGCCCTAATTGTCCTTTTTGCCATACAGAAATTGAGTCAAATGACCATGTGTTACGGAAATATCCTAGAGCAATTGAGGTTTGGAATAAATGTTTGCTCCCGCCTAATTTCTTTAACATGGACTTCACTAATTGGCTAAGTACAAACATCAGATCAACCAAAACAATGAATACCAACCATGACCTCCCTTGGGCTATGGTTTTTTCATTTATGTGTTGGAGACTATGGATAAGAAGGAATCAATGGATTTTTAACAAAGAAGATTTGAAACTGGAACAATTTTGGCAACAAACTGTGTGCTTGGCCGTAGAATATAATTGCTCAAGACCTGTGATCCCACCTACTCTTCCAAATCATGTGAGCCTTGAAACTTCCCAAAACTATAAGTACAACATTGTGGTCAATGCATCTTTTTTCCAAAACACTTGTCGTCCAGTTCTTGGAGCTGTGTGCAGGAGTAACCTAGGCCAATGGGTGGAAGGTATATGTGTGACCATAATGAGAAATGATGCCAACATGGCTGAGATCATAGCCATCAAGAAAGCAATATCATGGAGTAAAAGGCGTGGCTGGGAGGACTGTATAGTCCTTTCAGACTCTTTGGTGGCAGTAACAAACATTAATGGAGGAGCAAAAATCAAAGACAGATACACTAACCTCACAAAAATATGCAGGGAGTTGTTGCAAGAGACACTGGTCAAAGTGCACAAAGCTGAACGAAGCCAAACAAAGGAAGCAGATATATTAGCTAAGGAAGCTCGGCAGGGAATTGATGAAGATGACATTATCCTCCAATTTTGCAATTCACCTTAGGAGGAGTTAAATATTAATTTAGAAGAGATTACTTTTGAACATTTGAAAATTTGCTGTAATAGGGGTAATGTTAATTCCCTCTTAAACCTCTAGCTTGTTTGAACCTTAACTGTTTAGTTTAATATATGCTCCCTTTAACCGAAAATAAAATAAACTATAGACTTAGATTTAAGAATATAATGGTAAAAAGGAGAGAAACATTTACATGTAACTTTTCAAACTTTGTGTATATCCTGTCCCTTTCTTCTTATTTTTTTTCATGCCCGAGCTTTTTCCCCATACTTGAATCAATGCTTTGTACCACAAGAAGTTACTAAAATAGGCATGTTAATGTTGCATGCTATGCATCAGCTGAGAGATATTTTCCATCTAAAACAGCATATAAAATAAGCATATATGCTTCTGAGAGTATCCAGTTTTGATAAAAATGAATACTACATTGTAAGGGCAACGTAGGCCAAATCGATTTGGCGTGGGTGGAAAATGACCTAAAAGTTGAAACATTAATCAAATAAGAGCGTAGTTGTACATTAGAATGAACTGATAAACTTCATTGGGCCTAACACAAGCTCACACCGGAGGAGAGTTCTACTACATATAAGGTTGACAAGGTTACATCCTAAAATCAATTGGTGATGGGTGGAGTAACCCACTAATCTATATGTTAGTCGTTCTATTTCTAATTCTTCACTATGGGACAACTATTTCCTAACTCACATGTGTGTTATACTCTTAACATGAACATTATGATGCGTATATATACAAGGGTTAAACTCATGACATCATACTTGAGCAGATTGACTCCGATCTAATCTGGCAGACATCCTAATTGTCTTTACTTTCACAAACAAATGTAAAAAGTCACTAATTCATGAAGTTGAATTATTAGGGGAGTCAAATCTTATGTTCCATAATTTATACTTTCTTTGTTCTGATTTAAATGAAACATTGGGTGAAATGGCACTATTCATTGATCAGTTTTGAATCTAATTTATCGTCATTATATAAAGAAAAACATAGTCAAGTGGATCTTGTTAGATTCGTCTCGATGCATACTATCAAATCATAATTTTTTTTTATTTTTCACGTGTGCACAACTAAAGATTTTAACGATTAAAGAAGTGTGTTGGGTTGTGTGAAAAAACAAACGTTTCATTTAAAATAGAACGGAGGAAGTATAACATTTATGTGTCATCACTTTCTTTTTCTTTTTTTTTGGAGGGGTGTGTGATCTCTTTTGCTTGATTGATTATAATGTGTTTTCGATTTTTTAACATTAGATATGAGTTATAGAGTTTATATCGACTAATAGAAAGGAGTAATACAAGAAACATTAAGGAGCAGAAATTCACATAGTAAAGAATAAAAACTAATCCAGCATGATATATACACGGGAAAGTTGGTACTTTTGAAAATTTATGTGCAAGATGATGTGCCGGAGTTGATACCGAACACATGCAACTCTGCAAGATACACCATCTTTTGAAAGTATACGTGCTATTTACCTATATACCCCATCTCAGCACCAGTGTCCAACTTTGGCGCCTCATATCTCTTCCACAATACATTTTTAGTGTCGCCATTGTTTATCGTCAGTATTTCTTGAAATCGTCCGTAATTTTTCTTTAAATATCCCCCATACCCCTCATCTTTCACCCCACTCCTCATCTCTCAACTCTCATCCAACTTCACACACATTGACCTCTCTCAACCACCGGAGCACCACCATCGGCGCACCACCACCACCGGCACCGGAGGACCACCACCACCGAGGAAACACCACCACCACCGACGACCGTGGAAACACCACCACCACCGAGCACCACCGACACCAAAAAGTCCGACGAAGAACCCTCAACACCGCCACGAGCAGCGGAACGAAATGTGGTTAGTTTTGAAAAAAAAAAATTGCCACCATAACACACAAATGCCATGTTTTTCGTTTCCTCCACCGAGGAAACAAACAAGATCTGGTTCGTTTCCTCCGACCGAGGAAACGAAAAAAATCGTTCGTAACTGTGAAACGAACAGTTTTTTCGTTTCCTCCACCGAGGAAACAAAAAACAAAAAACAATTCCCGAATAGGGGTGGCATTTTTCCAGCGAAATGAAGGTAAAAAAAAAAACCCCGGTGGGGGTGGGGCTTTTTTTCGACGAGAAGGTAAATACTAACCTGAGTTGATGATTCTCCGGTTTCTTTCACCTTCTTCCTTAGGCCATGCTCCTCAAATTCGGTCAACTCGGGGGTGTTGGTGGTGGCGGAGGTGTTACACAAGGTTTCCGCCGAGAAGATAGGTGGTGTCGCGGTGGTGGTTGTCGCGGTGTTGGTGGTGGTTCTCTTGAAATTTGGTGGTTGGAGTGAGACAAGTGAGAGGAGTGAGAGTGAGAGTACTGAGAGTGGGAGTGAGTGAGGTGATATATGTAGGGGGTAGTTTAGGGATGTATAAGAAAAAATACCGACGATTTGTATAGTAAATACGGATGGTAAATAGTAAAGCCCTACATTTTCTCTGCATAACCTCTTTCCTCTAGTCGGTAGCATTCAACAATGGGAATACACACAATTTTTTATTAGATCTAGTTATTGGGCAGGGTAGTAGTAGTATAGGTAATCTATCTCTCTGTCTCTGTTTACTTGCTAAAATTTCTATAAACGAATGTCTCGATTATGAAGTATATCTTATTCCTATAGTAGCTCGCATATTATTTGCTATTGACCCGCAACCTACAAAACTCAGCCCGGTTTCGCCTATATATAAGGTTAATTCTATTAACTCGACCCGCTAACGATCGAACAACCTACGTCCCTGACTAATTATAACCAAGCCTTCCTTATTCTGCTGCTTAGCAAACTCCCTATCATCCACCGGAAATGTCACTTAATGAAACCCCTTATGTAACGTTCTTACTTGTATAGCTGAAACGTGTATAAAAAGATTATAATCATATCACATTAAACACAATAATTGGAGAAACAACTTAGCTAGTTGCACATTAAATATCAAAGAATATGAAGAAGAAAAAGAAGTATGCATGATAAATGTATATAGTATGAAATTTGCTGAATATATATTACAGCAGAATATTCTACCATGTCAAGTATCAGCAAGAGTTCCCCCAAACGCTTCAGTAGAGAAAAGTTACCCTTGGAGAGGGCATTTATGTGTCTCCATTGAAGTGTTCAAGGGAACTCCAGAGGATACCTGACTTCATTGTTTGCCATTTCCCAATACTATTTGCATCTCTACCACACGCTAATTTATAAGGCCGTAAGGCGAATATGAGGGACTCTGCTTCGAACTAAATCGCCTTCTTGAACTAAGAAAGACAACAAAAATGAACTGATTTTCAGGGCAAGTACAATCTTAGATTGTATCTAGTCAATAGTTCGGCGTCGATGAAGGGTTAAGAATCTATATACTAAAAAGTAACAATGCATGTTATCTCCTGTCCCTTTCCTACTTTTTCATTTCATGGACATTCTAGCAATGCAATTCACACAATCATAAGTTAAAAAAATACATGGCTTATAACAAAATACCTATCAGCAACTAGTACCTTGGGTAGACCTTGGCATGGCCCGGACAAGCACGGACCGACATGATATGGATCAGGCTTGACATGAAGCACGACAGGCGGGCTGTGGGCCTTTTTGGTTGCACTATAATTTCATTTTGAAACATCCTAGATTCTAGAACAAGGCCCGTCAATGGCCTGGAAGCCGTGCCATGGGCTCCGTTTTATGAAATTCCAAACCTATCTGGGCTGATACGACGTTGACACAGTCCTGGGCTCCTGGCCAAACCCGAATTGGCAAGGCCTGCTAGTCCGAAACACCGGCCCATGCCCACTTATACTATAGTAATTATTGTCTGGGTGTGATTGCTCCACGCCATGTGTTAGCTCAACAAGAAAAACGACCACAAAATATTATGCGTAATTTGATTCTGTTTTTAACCCACTGTAGACATAAAATTGGAATCCTGTGATTTGTTCATCAGCAGCCTTCTGGAAGCCCTTCATGCACTAATTCAATGGTGTTATGACTCTAAGTCAATGTTATTTTGATGATGATAAATACTTTGTGCTATAACATGTATGTATGTAACAGTGGTCTAAGAAAGCTATCAAGATTGGAAGTTCATGAAAGATTGAAGACTTTGAAGAAATGGAAGTTTAGACATTGTTATATGCTTAGTGATAATTACGCAAATGTAAAGTATTAGAACTGTGTGATAAACTTTGTGCTAGAAATAGAAATGTGAAATTAGAATGGTTATTATTTTCTTAGAGTTAAGAAAATAGATAATCATATTAATTTCATATATCTATATATAAAAAGGGAAGTTAGTTTTAAAATAATAAAAAAGATTTTATAAAAACCGATTTGAAGAAAAATATTTTATAAAAGAATTTCGAAAACAAAAGGATTTTTAATAAAGAAAATAAGGATAAAGAAAAAAGGGAAACGAGTTTTGATAAAACGTTTTTTAGATAAAAGATAATTACTAGTTGACTTTGGAGAATTCTTATCTTATAAGGATTGAAAAGAAAAATCAGCTTTTATAAAAGATAAAATTTGTTTTTAAAAAGGAAAAGTTTTATCCCTTGATTTAAGGAGTAAAAGATACATATCTTTGAGAAGGATTTTCGATCAGTCCATAAGCTATAAAAGGGATTATAACTCAGTTTCATAACAAACGTTTTCAGAGAAAAATATCGGAGATTTCGAGAGCTGAAAACGGTTTCCTAAGCCACAGAGTTCTAGTCAGGTCAGGAAACTAAACAACGTTTGTAATTGTCCTCTAATTTGCTTGAATAAGAAGCACGCTTTTGATGATCTTTTCTTTTACGTAATTTCATTATTATAGAGAGTGGCAACACTTAGAGTTAAGTGTTGGGGAGCACTACTAGAGTTAGTAGTGGGGGAATCATATTGTATCAAGAGGTTGATATTTTAGGATTTAATTAATAAGAGAGTTTATTTGTGTAGACGTAGATCTTAGAGGTGAGATTGAACCACGTTATTTATGGTGTTTCATAATTGATTTCATATTGAGTTGCGTTTTAGTTTTCGCAAAAATACAAATCGGAGAATTACGAGCGAATAGCACAGTGCCAGGCACAGTGCCATAAAAGAGTTTTTGCGAAAAGCGATTAAATATAGTCACTCAATTCAACCTCCCATTATTGAGTGTCACCTTGTGTTCTAAAAAGTGGAATCATAGCGGGCTATTCTCGAAAGGCTCATCCCTAGAGAATAGTAGTCATGAACATGCAAGATGACTATCGAGATAGACACACAAAGTGTCCAATTTTCAACGGGAAAGACTACGGATGGTGGAAAGCAATGATGAGGATCTACATCCAAGGATTGGACTATGAATGCTGGAAAGTCATAAGACAAGGATCAATCCTTATCCAAACCAAAAATGCTGAAGGAAAGATGGTCGACAAGGATGAAGATGACTATGATTCGGTCGACTATGCAAAAGCCGAAAAAAACTTCAAAGCTATGAGTATTCTCCAATATGGAATTGGACCTGATGAATACTCAAGGATCTCGGCTTGTACTAGAGCAAAAGAAATATGGGACACGCTGAAGTTGGCCCACGAATGTACGAATGAGGTAAAACAATGTAGAATAGATTTGCTTGTCCAACAATATGAATTGTTTATTATGAATAAGGACGAATCTATTAAAGAGATGTTCACTAGATTTACACTAATCACTAATAAATTGCGTTCTCTAGGCAAAGCATATACTTCTGAAGATTTAGTGAGAAAGGTGTTAAGAAGTTTAACAAATCGATGGCTCTAACCGCTATTCAAGAAGCTAAAGATTTGACTAAACTTTCACTAGAACAACTTATTGGATCATTAATGACTCATGCACTTGTCTTAGATTCTAAAACTAATGAACCAAAAAGTAAAGGTATAGCCTTGAGAAATGAATTGGAAATTTAACATAGTGATAGTGATGATGATATTGATTTTCTTACTAGGCGATTTAAAAATTTTCTCAAAAAGAACAAAAACAACAATCCTAAAAAAGATGAAAATTTCAAAGGTAAGAGCACTACCTCTAACTTTAAGAAAAGTGCTACTAATTCGGGTTGTTTCAAGTGTGGAGAGTTAAATCACGGGATTAAAGAATGTCCCCTATGGGATGATGAAAAGCCCAAGGAAAAACGGGAGCCATCCAAGAAAGAATTCAAGAGAGCAATAATAGCTGCCGTTTGGAGAGATTCGGATTCTGATGAAGAACAGTCAGAGGCACAGTGCCATGAAGAAAATTTTTGTCTGAATGATGTACAGACACCACAGATAAGGGCACAGTGCCAGGACGACTCTCACTTATGTCTAATGGCGAAAAGTTCAAACTCCCAAGATGAAGCGAAGACAATGAGGTAAGTCTTCTTTTTCTAAAACCTTCAATACATCTTCTTTCAAAAAACCAACTTGTTACTTTGCTTGGAAATATCATTGATGATTGTCAAGAAATGAGCGATGATTTTTCAATCATGAAAAAGGAAGTAAAAAATTTAACTAAGCAAAAGATTGGGTTGGAATTGGAATATAAGGATTTATTAAAGGGTAAAAAATCTTGATGAGAAAGACTGATGAACTTGAAAAAACCATTGAAGAGAAAAATGTTGAGTTAAACGCTCTAAGATACGAAAAGTCTCTTGCTAACGAAATCGTAAATGACACAGTGTCATACACTGTGTTAGAAGCTGAAAAATCGAGTCTTGAAAAGCAAATTGAATCGCTAAATCATGAGTTAGTTGAACTCGAGAATTCAAGACAGAAATCAAGAATCATTCCACTAATGCTTTGCCTAGTGATGCTAAGATAAGTGAAGAACTTGATAAAGTTAAGAGAGAATTAGAAATTTCGAGAAAAAGAAATAGTGATCTAAATACTTCTGTTGAATTCTTGGAATCACAATTGACTATTGCTCGAAAAATGTATGAAAAGTGGTCGTATGGTCTAAAAGCTCTCGATTATTTGTCTAGTACAACTAACAATCAAAACAAAAGCTGGTTTGGGATATACGGGTCGGCAACACGATTGTACGACATAGTGCCGGGGAATTTCGAAAGAGACTTTCGTAAAAGAAAATATGTTGATCTACCTGAATATTTGATTTGCAACTTTTGTGGAAAAAATGTACACATTATGGATAACTGTAATATCAAGAAACGGAGTGTTGCAAAAAATGTAAAGAACGTAAATCAAATATGGGTTAGAAAAGACTTGTTAGAACCTCAACGAAACACAAAGGGACCCAAGCGAGATCTAGGTTCCTAAAACTAACAAGTGATCTTTGTGCGGGGCACACGTGAGAGGACGCGGCCTATGGTATCTCGACAACGGCTGCTCAAGACATATGACTAGTGATAAATCTCAATTTGTCTCACTAGTAGCCTACCATGGAGGGTGTGTTACATTTGGCTATAACAAAAGGGATAAATAATTGGTATTTGAAAGCGTCGACAAATCCCTAACACGCTCCATAGAGAATGTGATGTTGGTAAGTGGTTTGAAAAACAGTTTGTTAAGCATACCACAATTGTGTTATCAAGGTAATTATGTTGAAATTCATGCATGAATGTTTTACAAGATAATTCGGGGCTTTGGGATTAATTTCTGGAAATTTGTTGAGTATTATGTCTGTTGTCCTCCTTTAAATATATTGATTAGAGTGTTGATGCATGTCTTGGTGAAGTTTTGTGAGTAAAGGTCCACTTGATATAAAAAGGACTCGTAATGGTCTAATGATGTTGTCCTAATGTCATGACCCTAAGTTGCCGAACTAATGAGCTATATGATTCTAAGTTGCCGAATTATTAAGCTATGAAATGCTAATTCTTTCTCCTATGGCAAGCTTGATCTTTATCCCGATATTACGATTTTCTATTTATGAGTTTGACATTTCTGCCTCATTATTTCTTTCTTTCATATGTCTCACCTTATCGTCATTTCCCTATTATTATCCTTCTTTTCTTCACCCATTAATCCAAAGTTCAACAAGTGCTTTCAATCTTGATTAATGATAATTTATGGGGCAAGACATCTTGATAAGATGATGGAAGAAAAAGACGCATCATTTACGGGGGAACATGAAAAGGTTGGAATGAAACACAAATACGTGAAAGAATGAAAAGTCTTGATTCACCTTGTGCAAGGCACGGTGCCGAGGAAGATGCATAAAAAAAAAATGAGGTCCGAGATTAACTTATTATCTTTGATCTCTTATTGATTGACTCTAGTAATATTGTATGAGTACGTTTCTCTTTCATAACAAAAAAAAAGAAAAAGAAAAGAAGAGTAAGACACTTATTTTAGATAAGTCCTAGAGTCCAATTCAAATGTGAAGAAAATTATCAAAGTTTTGAAGATCATCATTTTGGATTCCAGTATATCCGAAGATTAGTTATATTTGGAAGGGAATAGATTGTTCACTGGCACAGAAACACACACAGTGCTACAGTGAAAAAGGGGGAATTATTATTTGTTTGTCATCATCAAAAAGGGGGAATTGTTATGACTCTAAGTCAATGTTATTTTAATGATGATAAACACTTTGTGCTATAACATGTATGTATGTGACAGTGATCTAAGAAAGCTATCAAGATTGGAAGTTCATGAAAGATTGAAGACTTTGAAGAAATCGAAGTTTAGACATTGTTATATGCTTAGTGATAATTACGCAAATGTAAAGTATTAGAACTGTGTGATAAACTTTGTGCTAGAAATAGAAATGTGAAATTAGAATGGTTATTATTTTCTTAGAGTTAAGAAAATAGATAATCATATTAATTTCATATATCTATATATAAAATGGGAAGTTTAGTTTTAAAATAAAATAAAAAGATTTTATAAAAACCGATTTGAAAAAGGATTTTGTAAAAACCGATTTAAAAAGGGATTTTGTAAAAACCGATTTAAAGAAAAATATTTTATAAAAGAATTTCGAAAACTAAAGGATCTTTAATAAAGAAAATAAAGATAAATAAAAAAAGGGAAACGAGTTTTGATAAAAGCGTTTTTTAGATAAAAGGTGATTACTAGTTGACTTTGGATAATTCTTATCTTTTATAAGGATTGAAAAGAAAAATCAACTTTTATAAAAGATAAAATTTGTTTTTAAAAAGGAAAAGTTTTATCCCTTAATTTAAGGAGTAAAAGATGCATATCTTTAAGAAGGATTTTGGATCGAGTCCATAAGCTATAAAAGGGATTATAACTCATTTTCAAAACAAACGTTTTCAGAAAAATATCGGAGATTTCGAGAGCGAAAGCTGTTTCCTAAGGCACAGCGTATAGCTCGAGTTCTAGTCGGGTTAGGAAACTAAACAATAGTTGTTATTGTCCTCTAATTTGCTTGAATAAGAAGCACGCTTTTGAGGATCTTTTCTTTTTGTAATTTCATTACTATAGAGAGTGGCAACACTTAGAGTTAAGTGTTCGGGAGCACTACTAGAGTTAGTAGTGGGGAATCTTATTCTATCAAGAGGTTGATATTTTAGGATTCAATTAATAAAAGAGTTTTTGTGTTGACGTAGATCTCGGGGGTGAGATTGAACCACGTTATTTCTGGTGTTTCATAAATGATTTCATATTGAGTTACGTTTTAGTTTTCGCAAAAATATAAATCGGAGAATTACGAGCGAATAGCACAGTGCCAGGTACAGTGCCATAACATAGTTTTTGCGAAAAGCGATTAAATTTGGTCACTCAATTCAACCCCCCATTCTTGAGTGTCACCTTGTGTTCTAATAAATGGTACAACGTACAACACATGTTTAACCCAACATTTTAAAAAAATACATCATGAAGTATTTGGAGGAACTCAGGGAACACTGTTACAATGACAAAGAAAACTAGAAAGAATTAGGTGCATTTGATTTTGGATTTAGACCATATAATGTGTAGATTGAATTCAATTGTTAGCCAGCAGCTTTCAGAATTTGAAACACTTGCCTTATGGCTTTACTTCCTTTGAACAAGTGCATTCTAATAGTCGGAATTCTCTTTCGAAAGTCATAAATTAGCAATGAAATTATATAATTACCTAATCAACATTTCCAGATCAAGGAGTTACATGTGGTGCCGGAATAATATGTGACAACAATAAAGGTATTGTTGTACAGGCTATGCTAAGCGGACTCTACATTTTTATCTCTGTTGAAATTATAATAGAGATGAAAGAGGAGGAAGAAGAACATATTTCATTCCAAATTGTAAAGTACATTGGAAGCCTTTAAATAGGCTAAAACATCCAGTTGACCACGTAATAATGTTCCTAGTATAAAACTCTCTCAAACCCTAGCCTCCCCCCTCTCTCTTTCTCTCTCAAACCCTAGCCTCTCCTACCCTTCTTCATCAGTTAGGGGCTGCCATGGATAATTTTATCCATGGTAAGCCCCTTTTCCCCTTTTATTTTCAGTTTTTAATTCATTTTCTTGTTTTGTTTAATAAATTAGTCTCTCTTTATGAGATCTTTTCAAACCCTGTTATAGGGTTTTTAGTTTCTGCTTTGGAAATCTCCTTCTCCCCTATGGGAGTTGTGAGTATGGTTTTTTTGTTTTTAGGTATGAGAAATTGTTCTCATTGGTTGAAGTTCGAGACTCAACATGAAGGTATTAGAATCTCGGATGCGGTCAACATGACTCTGTCAAGAATGTTCTTCTCAAACTACATCAAAATGATAGACTTCCTCATCTATAGGTGCTTGATTCAGCAAATACAAGGGGGTTGCGCTGTATTGCTCGATCTGGTTCATTGTAGTTCCTTCGAAGACGAATTTGATTTAGTCTTGTTTAATTGTATCTTGTTTTTCTTTAATACCTATTGTAGATGCCGTTTGGCCTTCAATTAATGAATTTTTTCTTTCAAAAAAAAAAAAGGCTAAAACATCCAACAACACTAACCTAATAACAAATAATAACATTATGACTAGGTAGTGGAGGACATGACCCACTACTATTCTTCATTGTAAAAAAGCTAATTAACACATGTTTTTTAATCTAAAATCACTTAGTAACTTAATGCTAGAATTTAGGAACTACTCCCTCCGTCCCAAAATATAGTTCCCATTTTCCTTTTTCACGGTAATTTATGCAAGTAGAATCTAAGAGGGATAGTAAAGATTTTTGTTTATCTAAATAAATGTTGTATAGGAAAAGATGATTTTAGGAGAGAGAATGGAGAATAATCGGTGAAAGAACATTAATTGTAACACTTGGGTTGAATAAACAAAGCAAAAAAAAAAATTCAAGAAGCAAATAAATGATGGGACACGATTTTTCTAGACCAATTACGGAAAAATGTGGAACTAAATATGGAAATGGGAACTATATTTTGGGACACCCAAAATGAAATTGGGAACTATATTTTGGGACGGAGGGAGTAATTAATTACAATAATTTTTGAAGCATATTCCAACAATCTCTACTCCATGTCTTTGGATCCTCAACGTTTCAACACGAATATGGATATCTCGACACTTCATATTGGGAAAAAAAATCATGGAATGTTTTATAAAATAGCCGAATCAAATACTTGGATACGTACCTATGTCGACACAAGTACCGGGGTCCCAGTAACATAGTTTTGGTAATGGGGAAAAACAACCAACTCTTTCTCTTGCACATAGGATGATCTCCGGAATCCTTTTAACTTGCGTTTTTCTCACTGCTGGCAAAATAAGTGTGAAAACACAATCAACAATTTGGAAAAGCAAAAGCAATCCTCTGACAATGCTTAAAATTTGGACCATAGATTTTAAATCACTATTTAAAACACCCTTATCTCCCTTATATCTTATATAATACTCCTTATAGCTTTTGTTCACACATTGCAATATAAGAAAACACAAAGATTCAAATTACTTACAAAACATAGATAAGAAGAATTCACAAAGACCGGCTTTAGCAATCTTTGCTATTGGCTATTCCGGTGTCATCGGACATAACGGTCTCGATTGTAGCACAAGGAGAAGATATAGGTCTCTTAAAATTCAAAGATTATGTAGATATCGGTATGCAATTGAACTCCTGTCGTAATGCATATGACTGCGGACTTACGAGTGCGCGGCGCTGCGTGTATTCGGGGGTATATGTACTCCCCCCTTCCTGGACTTAACCATTGCTAATATTTTTCGATTTCAATAAGATGTTCCAATTTTCATCTTACATCGAGAAAGCAAATATGTATCAGCTGCTGCTGACAAATCATAATGTTATAATCATGCATGGAAAGGAATTCCTCTCTTACAAATAAATGCTCAACACCCATGAATCAAGTAACAAAATTGATCATGAGTGAATTAAAATTATAGCATGTTGTAGATACTTGTATTGCTCTTAGCTAATCTTGCATTGTGTATTAATGTTTATAAACAATTCTGTTCATTTTCTTTATGAAAGCATTAACATAGCAAAATTACTTAAAGTACGTAATTGTTAGGAATTAGGGTTTCCGTTCAAGATATGTTGCTAATAACTAAGCCTAATATCTCTGATATACTAGTGCGCTAATTAGGCCATGTTCCCTTTTTTAGCTTAAAGAACAATATTTGGTAAAGATAATTTTTAATCAAGCAAAATCCATTTTTCATCATCGAATTCAAGTGTCATCATAAAAAAACAACTAATTTGGAATCGGTAACAATCAACATTAACTAATAAGTGCGTAAGATAAAAACACTAAAGAATCGGCAAAATCAATATCAATCGAGAACACTCGGTTTCAATCGGTAAAATAAATTTTATTTCAAGAAAAATCAAGTGAAGCAAATAGGGCCTTAGTGACCAAATGAACGTTCAAAATTGTACCATAGATAAATGAAAATAATTCAAATTAGTGATGAAACAAATAACATAATAGACTAATAGAGGAGCTCATAAATAAAGCAATTCATGTAGATTTTAGTTACACTTGCTGAATGACAAAAGGAATAGATAAAGGCATGTGGTAAATAAGCATGTGTAAGAAAAAGCAAAGGTTTCAATTTTAGGAGTACAAAAACAGCATCAGAATTGTCAGAAATCTCAACTATTCTTAAGCATAAACCCCCAAAAAAATTAGATAAAGGAAAAAAGATGCATATTGACCCCTCAAATCTCAATACTGAAGATCTGTTGTTCTGTTCATGAATACATCTAACCTAGTCCAGTAACACGGCTATGTTCTATATTGGTCAAACCAGAATATATTTTACAAATCTAATAACAAGTTGCTGTAAATAGTAAGACCAATATACATTTCATATATCAAGCATTGGGCAATTACAGACATCAGATGTTCCCTGGAGTTCCTCTGAGCACTTCATTAAGGATACTTTTTTGCTCTTACTGAAGCGTTTTGGGGAACTCTTGGGTTCATTTGATTACTTCCATATTATTATTTCCGCATTGTATTGCATGTAAGAAAAACCAACTACAAAAGGTTTTATGCTTTTTCTTTCGTTTAAGTACAGCTAAGGTTTATTTCTTCATATTTGAATTCGAATTATCGATGTTAGTCTATCATACAGAGACACGTGTCAAGAATATTATATCAGGTAACAACATATTACCTCCAATTTTTTAGTTACAACAACACTTTTGCCATTCTTGAACAATGAGCATTAACAATATATAATACGGTTTTTTCACCTGATACCCTCGAGTTTTCAAAAAATTCACCTGATACCCCCCATGTTTTCAACCCCTGTATTTTCTTCTTCCCTCTGAATTTTCGCAATCTCTGTACTATGCGTTTCACGAAAATTGGAGGAGGGTGGTGCTACCGAGGTGGGGGAGAAGTGCGAAAATGGAAGGGGGTGGTGTTGTGGGGGCGCGGGGAGTGGGGGAGGGAGGGTGGGGGGCTGCGGTGGGGGGAGGGGGGGGGTTGGGGCTGTAGGGGGTAGGGTAGGTTGGGGTGGGTGGAAGGGAGGAAGTGGTGGTTGGGTGGTAGTGGGGTTAGGGTTAGGGTTAGGGTTTGAAATTAGGGATTAGGGTTTAGGGTAGGATTAGAAGTTAGATGTTAGGGTTTAGTTAGGTTAGTTAGGTTAATTAGGGTTTAATCGGGTTTAAGGCTAACGGCGTTAGCTGCCGTTGGTCATTAAGGGCATTTGAGTGCATTATTATGAAACTTAGGGGTACCAAGTAAATTTTTTGAAACTTCAAGGTGCTTGGTGAAAAAACCGTTTCCACTCTTATGCACCAATATATATATACTAGTGGGGTCATCATTTTTGAAATGTTTTAATGCTTTTCATCATTGATAAGTATATTATTAGAAATTAGGAAACTTTATTTTTTCTTCCAATTTTGCTTTGAATAATACTTCCTCCATTCTTAAATAATCATCCATCTTATTGTACCTCCACATACCAATTAGGGGAAAAATGGAACTCAAATCTTCTATTTCACTCAAGTAGTGTAACAATCATGTGCCACCGTTTTTTTATTATTATCGATTGATAGTATTTTCTTGTAAATTTACAGTTACAAATTGGTGGGTTATAGTGATGAAAACAACTCAAAGGTTGTGGGACATAAGATTTTAATACAAAAAAGTGCGGTTCAATGCCTCAATAAAAACGAAGTCCTATACGAGACTAGCCAACTAAAGATAATTTGAATGTCTTTGCCAAAATAATATATTAAGGGAAAGAAGAAGGAAAAATGAAAAGATTGAATAAGGGGAGCATAATTCTTTGAATCTAAAAGACTAGAATATAGAAAAAAAAAGAAGACACTAAACAGAATCAGAGTTTGGGCAAAGGAACAATTTCACAACTTGAACCTAGTCAAGAATGTAGCCTTTGTGAAGGAAGAGTGTGGCTTATGTTGAATGTTGATGCAGTCAAATATCTCCAATACATGCCATCTTTTTTTTTTGCTAAGTAAGAGAGATAATATATTCAAACCAAACACATTACAACCTAACCACCAGTACACACATCTTGCGAAGACACACCAACTAGTTGGACTTACCTCTAACTAAGCAAGCCCAGCTCAACAACTAATTACAAACATGTAAAACTTTTTGTCTCAACCACTCTCTATCTTTGCTGGTAATTTTTTGTGGCAAAATACAGTAAAGTCTATCAATACATGCCATCTCACACTAGAATGTCATGTAAGCAAATATAAATGTGAACAATCGCAAATGTATTCGATTTAAAGTCTACTTTTTTACTTGAACCAACAAATCTAATAAATACAAATGACATAGCTCATAACTCATAAGAAATTTAAAGTTAAAACCATAAATGATATAGGTGACATAAACATATTTGACAAGTACCCGTAAAAAATAACATATTTTGACAAGTAAAATTGGAGCAACGGACTCTACCAATTAATTTAGACTCAACATTTGTAAGTCCATGATTCAGTAGCTATGTTTTTATGAAGAATTTTTAATAGACAAAACACCAATTGTATAATTTATTACGTTTCATATATACCACAAACTAATATAACTAAACTACGGGGATGTATTTTCAAATAGTCTTAAATGACGAACAAACAATATCACATCAACATTAGCATGTTGTGTAGTAGATGTGGCATTCTATAATCGGCTTCCACCTCTAGCCCTCTCTCTTCCTAACATCTCGCCTCTCATTCCTTCCCCTTCCCCTTCCCCTTCATCACTCCCTCTAATGACCTCCACGACAAACCTTATTCCTCTGGTTGTGTAATCCTGTTAGTAATACGTATCGCAAACACTAACAAATCGAGCAATCGAAGTATAACAAACAAGAATAAAGAAATCTAACCAATAAAAAACACACAAGATTTAATGTGGATCGGAAACCCTTAAATAGGGAGAAAACCACGAACACTACACTGGACTTTTGAGTATGAGATGATGATACAACGATAATTCTTTATCTCTTTAGACTAGATAACCCCACTCTCTATCCTTTGACTAGGTTATCTAGTCTCTCTAATCTAAGAATATTGGCTCTTTTATCTTGGCATCACAAAAAACGCAAAGTCTTATAAAAGACGGTCTCACGTTAACACTAACGTGAGACCGCCCAAGTTTAACAGGTGGCTGTTCTTTGGGTAAAAGAGATGGAGGAGCGACGCGGCGACGCCGAGGTCATAAACCCTCCGACTTTCTCTCTCCTCAACTTACCAACATTCTTCTTCATTATCTTCTTTGTGCTTCACTTCAATTGCACTCGTGGCTTCAGATCGAAGCTTCACTTACTCTCTCCTCTTCTCTGTTCAGTTTTCATAGCGGATATAGGATCTCTTAATCCTGGAATTCGTCTAGGTGTGAACTCGATTCGCTTACTTTTTCTGATTTTTTGTTTCGAAATGTGCCGAAAAAGAGGGTTTATTATAAGAAAGTAATGTATGATGGGGGTGAATTTGCAGTGGGGGACGATGTTTATATATGTGAAGAGGAGAGATGATGCGAGCTCGGATGAGGATGATCCTGAGGTGGAGGAATGTAAAGTGTATTTTCTAGTTGGAAGGGCGGGGATGATCGAGTGCGACGAATGCCTTGGTGGGTTTCATTTGAAGTGTTTAAAGCCTCCATTGAAGGAGGTTCCTGAAGCTGGTTGGATTTGTGGCTTTTGTGAGGCTAAGAAATTGGGGAGGGAGATTGAACTTCCAAAGCCACCAAAGGAGAAGAAGAGGATTAAGACTTTGAAGGAGAAGCCGCTTTCGAGCTATTTGTGGGCTGCTAGGATGGACAGGTATATTGTCTTTTGAAATTCTTAATAGTCTTGTTTAAATGATTTTTGTTTATTGAATTAGATTAAGAATTAGATATAGAGAATGTTAAGTTTGTGGGGAAAGGCTAGAATTTTGATAATTAGTGAAGGAATTTTAATAATTAGTTACATATTTTTGGCTCTTAGTTATGGTTTTCTGATTCATAGTTAGCTTTTGCTTAATAGTTATGAAATTTGGATATATAGTTATGATTTTAGTTTATTAGTTATTAATTGTGGTTAATAATTATGGTTTTATGGTTGGTAGTTGTGATTACGGCTATTAGTTATTATTTTTTGAAAAATAGTTATGATATTTGGGTATATTGGGATATTTCCTCACGTACCCCCGAGGTTTGGCGTAATTCCCAAGATACCCCCCACATTTGGGGAATTCCTCATATACCCCAGAGGTTTGTGTTTGGGCTCAAGATACCCTTACTATGGACGGAACCCTAATGCCGTTGGGTTTTCCGTCCATTGTATCCCCAATTTTCTCTCTCCTCCCATTCCCCACCCATTGCCCCTCCCCCGGCCCGGCCGGCGACGGCGGTGACCACCACCCACTCTAGAGATGGCAATGGGTAGGATGCGGACGGGGATCTTCTAGGATCCCAGATCCGCATCCGTTTTAGGCAAGGATCAGAGATCCTACCCGGATCTGGCCCGGGTAATAAAATTAAGGATCGAGATCCAGATCCAATGGATCCCTACGGATCCCGGGTCCTAAACGGATCCAAAACGGATCCTAACCTATTTTCTTCAAACGACTCTAATTTTCACAATAATTGGAGATTTTAAAAAAGAACAAAATAACGCCATTTTACATCTTCATTTGTCGATGTTGAAGTAAGCCGGCATTCAACCTTAATATAACAAATCCGAGCATAATTAACATTAAGAGTTTAAGATTAATTTTTACGCTTTTAATTATATATTTTAAAATTACTTTCGAAACGGGTAATGGATCCGGATTCGGGTAATAATTTAGGACCCGGTCCGGTTCCGTTTTCAAAAACTAGGATCCATATCCTACCCGAATCCGTAGGGTCCAAAATTTGAGGATCCAGATCCGCTAAAAACGGATCTCGGATCCACGGATCCGGGTAGGGTCCATTACCCACTGACATCCCTAACCCGCTCCGGCGCCGGCGACACTACCCCCTCCCTTCCCCATTCCGATTCCGTCACACCCCGACGTTGGCGCCCGGCCAGAACAACGACCACGACATCACCCTAGCGTGGTTTCGGGGGGTGGGTTTAAGGGTTTGGGGAGGGGCTTATCTGGGTGAGAAAGGGGAGGGGGTCGACTCGGGGATGGGGGCGGGGGAAGGGGGGCCATTTCCGATAGGGGAATGGGGGAGGGGGTGGTGTCGGGGGTGGGGTGGGGGAATCGAGAATGGGGAAAGGGAGGGCTAGGGTGGGGTGTCGAGGGTGGGGGAAAGGGAGAGGGTGGGGTCGCCGGGCGCCAACGCCGGGGAGCCTGCTTGTTACGGCCATCTCACACTAGAATGTCATGTAAGCAAATATAAATGTGAACAATCGCAAATGTATTCGATTTAAAGTCTACTTTTTTACTTGAACCAACCAGTCTAATAAATACAAATGACATAGCTCATAACTCAGAAGAAATTTAATGTTAAAACCATAAATGATATAGGTGTCATAAACATATTTTGACAAGTACCGGTAAAAAATAACATATTTTGACAAGTAAAATTGGTGCAAGCGACTCTACCAAATTAATTTAGACTCGACATTTGTTAGTCAGTGATTCGATAGCTATGTTTTTATGAAGAATTTTTAATAGAGAAAACACCAATTCTATAATTTATTACGTTTCATATATACCACAAACTAATACAATTAAACTACGGAGATGTATTTTTAAAATAGTCTTAAATGACAAACAAACAAAATCACATTAACATTAGCATGTTGTGTAGTAGATGTGGTATTCTATAATCGGCTTCCCCCTCTAGCCCTCTCTCTTCCTAACATCTCGCCTCTCATTCCTTCCCCTTCCCCTTCATCACTCCCTCCAACGACCTCCACTACAAACCTTATTCCTCTGCTTGTGTAATCCTGTTAGTAATATGTATCGCAAACACTAATAAATCGAGCAATCGAAGTATAACAAACAAGAATAAAGAAATCTAATCAATAAAAAACACACAAGATTTAACGTGGATCGAAAACCCTTAAATAGGGAGAAAACCACGAACACTACACTAGACTTTTGAGTATGAGACGATGATACAACGAGAATTCTTAATCTCTTTAGACTAGATAACCCCACTCTCTATCCTTTGACTAGGTTATCTAGTCTCTCTAATCTAACAATATTGCCTCTTTTATCTTGGCTTCACAAAATACGCAAAGTCTTATAAAAGAGCGGTCTCACGTTAACACTAACGTGAGGCCGCCCAAGTTGCTAACAGGCTGAGCTGCTTGGGGAAAGAGATGGAGGCGTGACGCGGTGACGCGAGGTCATAAATCCTCCGACTTTCTCTCTCCTCAACCTACCAACATTCTTCTTTATCATCTTCTTTGTGCTTCACTTCAATTGCACTCGTGGCTCCGGATCGAAGCTTCACTTTCTCTCTCCTCTTCTCTGTTCAGTTCTCATGGCGGATAGAGGATCTCTTAATCCTGGAATTCGTCTAGGTGTGAACTCGATTCGCTTACTTTTTTTGATTTTTTGTTTCGAAATGTGCCGAAAAAGAGGGTTTATTATAAGAAAGCAATGTATGATGGGGGTGAATTTGCAGTGGGGGATGATGTTTATGTGAAGAGGAGATATAATTCGATCTCTGATGAGGATGATCTCGAGGTGGAGGAATGTAAAGTGTGTTTTCTAGGTGGAAGAGCGGTGATGATCGAGTGCGACGAATGCCTTGGTGGGTTTCATTTGAAGTGTTTAAAGCCTCCATTGAAGGAGGTTCTGAAGGCGATTTGATTTGTTGCTTTTGTGAGGCTAAGAAATTGGGGAGGGAGGTTGAACTTCCAAAGCCACCAAAGGGGAAGAAGAGGATTAGGACTTTGAAGAAGAAGCCGCTTTCGAGCGATTTGTGGGCTGCTAGGATGGACAAGTATATTGTCTTTTGAAATTCTAAATAGTATTGTTCAAATGATTTTTGTTTATTGAATTAGATTAAGAATTAGATATAAAGAATGTTGAGTTTGTGGGGAAAAGCTAGAATTTTGATCATTAGTGAAGGAATTCTAATAATTAGTTACATATTTTTGGCTCTTAGTTATGGTTTTCTGATTCATAATTAGCTTTTGCTTAATAGTTATGAAATTCGGATATATAGTTATGATTTTTTAGGTTATTAGTTATTAATTGTGGTTAATAATTATGTTTTTATGGTTGGTAGTTGTGATTCTGGCTATTAGTTATTATTTTTTGATAAATTGTTATGATATTTGGGTATTTAGGGATATTTCCTCGGGTACTCCGATGTTTGGCGTAATTCCCAAGATTACCCCCATATTTTGGGAATTTCTAAGATACCCCTTGAGGTTTGTGTTTGGACTTAAGATACCCTTACTATGGACGGAAGCCGAATGCCGTTAGGTTTTTCGTCCATAGTATTCCCAATTTTCTCTCTCCTCCAGTTCCCCCACCCAATGCCAACCCCATCCCCCAGGCAGTGGCCGACGGCCGGTTACCACCACCCATTCCGGCGCCGGCGGCCCTACCCCCTCCCTGCCCCATTCTTGATTCCCTCACCTCGGAAGTTGGCGCCGGCCAGAACAGCAAAACAGCAGCACCCTTAGGTGGTTTCGGGGGGTGGGTTTAAGGGTTTGGGGCGGCTTATGTGGGTAGGGGAAGGGGAGGGGTGGAAGCTCACGATAGGGGACGGGGAAGGGGGGGCCATTTCCGATAGGGGGAAGGGGGAGGGGGGTGGTGTCGGGGTGGGGTGGGGGGATCGAGAATGGGGAAAGGGAGGGCTAGGGTGGGGTGTCGAGGGTGGGGGAAAGGGAGAGGGTGGGGTCGCCGGGCGCCAACGCCGGGGTGTTCTTTGTTACGGCCGGCGAAGGGAGGGGGTAAGGTCGCCGGCGCCGAAGTGGGGGGTGGTGGTCGTCGGTCGTCGGCGGTGGGTGGGGGAATGGGAGGAGAGAGAAAATTGGGGATACTATGGACGGAAAACCTAACGGCGTTAGGGTTCAAGGTCCATATTAAGTATTTTATCCCCAAACACAAACCTCAGGGGTATACGAGGAATTCCCCAAATGTGGGGGTATCTTGGGAATTACGCGAAACCTCGAGGTTACTGAGGAAATATCCCATTTAGTTATTATTGTTTTTTACATTAGTTATGACTTTTTGTTTTTTAGTTCCGGTTTTATGGCTAATAGTTTTAGTCTAGAAAATAACTGAAAGATTATAATTGTAGCATATGAATAATTATTTATTAATTTCGTGAGTAACATTGATGCATGGTTTTATGGTTGTAGTTTTGATATTTGGTTAACAATTATACTTTGACGGTTGATAGTATGGGCGGTCAATAGTTATGATTTTAAGGTCATTAATTTTATTTATTGTATGCATTAGTAAACATTGTTTTTGCATTGGTTATTTGAGGTTAGCATAACTAATGCTAAAATGCGATAGTTATTCAAGAAAGAGAAAATTAGTGCGTTAGTTATTTAAGAAAGAGCGAATTATTTATGCGTGATACTAAAATTATGGCCAATAAAATGCATTATAATTTGATTATTAGGATATAACTAATATATCTTTAGCGCTTAACTAATATACTTCAGTGTTTAACTAATATACTTTAACGCTTAACTAATTCACCTAGAAGCATTTTAAAGGCTCTCATAACTAATAAGTGCAAGCGCTTAACTAATTCTACTATTGGTTTAGTGCACGCGCGTGATGTCAGCATGACATCAGCGGTCTCACGTTAACACTAACGTGAGACCATCTCTCCAAAAACGGACTCCACAAAATAATAACAACCTCATAAACATATTTATACTAGGGAAATAATTAGGAAACCTAGTAAAACATGGTCTCCAAATTAAACAATAATAAAACGTGTAAAAGGCTTGACAAATCCCCATCATGGGCGAAAAACCCGCGGGAGCGGGAAGCTAAGCCACCTACGGCGTGTCGATGAACCCCGTGAGGCGGGTCGTCAGCCTTCGGGCTTGCAGTAACTTTGCTAACTTGTGCTCACTGCATGATGTGGGTGCGGGTTCTCCCGCTCGTCAAACCCCAGGACTCTCGTCGTATGATGCTTTCCAGTTAAGTCGCTTGCTACGTTATACTCACCGCAAACATTTACACACCTCGATCCACAACAACACACACATACACCATCAACACAAGACTTTCGTTTACTATCTCCACACCATAACCAACAATCTTTCTCTATCACTCAACATTATTGTTTGCAAACAACTATGTTTGGCAAATGGGAAAGTAAGAGGGAAGTACGAAGAGAAGATGAGTCAAAAAGGAGAGAGGAAGGGCATTTTATTCATTTCACATCCTTTTCTTGCTTTGAATTTTGATGGCGAGGTGACTAGGTGGTATCAACAAAGAAATTCATTAAGAGGTCGATCATTTGGTTCAAGATGTGGAATGGAAAGGGAATGAACACAAATAGAGGAGGGGAATGGTAACAAAAATGGTCATCTTTATTGAGTATTTGCTTCCAGCCAAGAAAGAAAATGAATGGTAACCATTACCGCCAAGTAATAGATAATGTTACTTGAGGGGGTCAAATTGGGGGAATCTATTATCGTCAAGTAATGGTAATGGATTGATGAGGGATTGAACCAAACAAAAGAAAAGGAACCAAATGACCCCTAAAAGAATCTAATTCCTTTCATCTTTCTTATATCATTGAACAACGTCTTTTTGTGCAAATGGTGTAGAAGCCACGAAGGTGGTTATAAATTTCAAAAATATTAGACCATGTTTGACTTTTTGGGATTAAACTTGTTTAGTTTGTAGTTTGAACATTAACTTCCTAATATAGAAGTACTGCTATTAGATTAATTAAACAAAACTAATTACTATCATTGAAATAAAAAAAAATTACTTTTACGCTTAATTATTCAAACTTTTTTTATTTAAACTTAATTATTCATGTCTCATCCTTGACATTCTCACATGAATATTATTACTTCATTAATATCATAAAGAAATTTCATGAAATAGCCGAGTCACACTTGAACACGTATAAGTATTCAACATGAGTATGCAAGTCCAAGTAACATAATTTTATTTTATATTTTTTTAAAGGAGCATAACTCGTACATAGTGATATATGTGTATGTCAATATTAGTCGACATTGGTAAAGTCCAATCATAAAACTCAAATATAGCCTATTATCTTAGGAAAAGTGGAGTAACTATATATTTATTTTCTAGGAAGGAGTAAATATAGCCTATGAGATGAAAAATCAGAAGCAGTAACCCAAAGTCCATTCCAGAATCCAAGCAATTTAGGCCCACAACAACAACAAAGGCAAAGTGGGAACTCCGGAGTATAACTACTTTCACAAGTGCTAACGTATAGCCTAGAAACAAACTTCCAACTGCACAAAATATGACCTCTCAAAATCCTTCTACTCACGTTCATCTCACTTGCTGGCAAAATTTATGTTACAATTTGTGTTAAAAATAGACTAGAAATGCAAAAGGCTATCTTTTTTTTAACTTATTACCTGAATAACTTTTTATAGAACATGGTGTACTTTCTTTATTAAAAAAATAGTGTTCCACATTACTACTATTTGGTAAGCAAGAATAAGAGGATGCATTCCAGACAAAAAAAAAACATGTTTACAATCTATATCCTTTCTCCTTGAACAAACCATTTTAATAAATACCCCTCGAGAAGAAACAAGGTGAACTCAATACTAGGAAAGAAAATGACATAACTCAAATCTTCTATCCTACAATTTGTGTATCATCGATGTCAAATTTCTCATCATATCATATATAATATTAAAGCAAGGAAAAATCGTCCGAGCGTGGCGATCAAGTGTGAAAGAAGGCACGAGAATGAACGACAATGCACGAAGCAAGCGGAACAATTGCCACGTGTCAAAACAATTCTGTGCATTGAGAAAAGCAGCCGAGATTTTAGAAAAGATGAATCCAAATCAATTAGCCGCGATTTTGGGATAATTGCATAATTTCAAGCAACTTATTTGTAAGTAAATCCAATTAGAATCTTCATTTTAGGAAGAAATATAAATCCCTTAATGCAAGCAATTAATTGCCCATAGACATTTGATACTTGACCCACAAAATTAGCGGTACAAATCCGGAAATTTCAAGCGGATTGCATAATATTTGGGAGAAATTTTGCCATCTCTAATAGATCGTAATTTCATAAACTATTTCCTAATAACTAGGACAAATAAATGCATAATTTACATTTATAAACTTTTACGCACCTCCTATAAAGCGATGTTGGAGGGTTCATACTATCACCAAAGTAGCTTAAGGTAGAATTGTTAATAATCTACAAGCTTTATGGCGCATGGTTCAAGTATGACTTATAATATGATGCCACACTAATAATTTCAAGTTCATTGTTGAAATATACTCATGTTCTTTGCGGTTTACGATGATTACATATAAGGAATTTTTTACCACTAACGTGGTATACGATGAAGTGTTTCAAAATGTTTTAATAAGTACTCATAATAGTTACCTACTTTGTTTATATGTAGATTTCTTTTATGACATTATGCTGTTTTGATCTTATGTATTTATTTTAAGGTAATCATTTGATTAGATAAGATTCAACGTAATTACTTTTTTTCCAACTAAGATAACTATTAAATCTATTAATGAGTTGGTGATATATTTTTATGCATTGCAACTTTGTAACTTCTATATTATAGATATGTGATTTGTTTAATATTTAAAACAAAAAATATTTACTAAAAAGTTCCTGTACATTTTGTATGGGTCCAAAAACTAGAATTATAGGGAAGAAAAGGGAGAATTTGGCACTTGGACAATAAGATATCAATGAGAGAGAGAACATACAAGAAAAGGGGGAGCGGGGGAGGGGGTAAGTGCGAACCAAGCGAGAGGATGACTTGGTTAAATAGGTTTCTTTAAGTCACCATATCAATTTTGAAAGACATGTCCCATATTTTGGAATATCTTTCATTGTATTAGTTAAAAAATATAACGAGTTGAATTTTAATAGAGTACTCATTGACAAGAGTCAAACAAGATCCCACATGACTATACTTTTTCTTATATCTTGAGAAGCATTTTGAAGACTCTCAAAATTGTGAATAATATCAAGAAAAGCAACGAAGGGAGTAATATGTTAATTTTATAGATTAAATTTACATTTTCATACTTATATATACTTCATCCGTTTCAAATTACTCGCTACACTTTCCATATAGGGAAGTTTCATATTACTTCTACACTTCCTTTTTGGGCAATAAACTCTCTCTATCTCTCTCCTCTCACATGGGTCTCTTTTCTTTTTTACTCTCTACCTCTCTCTTCTCCAAAAATTGCCTAGGAGTCCGTGAATTGAGAAGTGTAGCAAGTAAAATGAAACGGAGGAAGTATATATAGTTTTTTTATTTTTTATTCTTAACTTTTAAATTATCACTTCCATAGATTCACAAGTTACATATTTTTTTCACCATAATTTTTGGGCAAATATCATAATATCTTAAATTTATAAAACAAAAAATTTCCCTTGCAACTTTATTGCACAGGTCTAAAACCATGGGCGTGGTTAACTTCTAAATCATCAATTCTATAGAACCATGGGCGTGGTTTTCGGCATGAATGGAGCCAATGGTAATGTAGGTGCAGCCGTAATTACTCAAGTAATTTTCTACATTGAATCTCATTTTGAAAAGAGATATTATACATGAGTTTTATGATCATAACATACGACCTTGGTATAAGATCCACAAACTTTCCACAATGGGTGAAATAATTAACATATTTGGTGCTTTCTAACAAAAAGAAATGACAAAAATTGAAATCTATGACTGGAGAGCATAATGAATACAAAATGAAAAATCACATAACACAAGATGACCAAACGTACGATGAAAAGTCATAAGTTACTTTAAATAGACAAGTTATTCCCACCATAAAAGTGTAATTAGTATTATGAGACAAGATAAAATGCGAAGTACTAGGATTGCTCTAGACAAAGGGAGTATTAACGAAAATAACATGATGAGAATAAGACTATAAAACACATCTGTCAGAATTCCCATGTGATCTGGTGGGTGGTGGCCAGTGGATGAGCTGGTGCAGTGTAGCGGTGGTGCAATGCAATAAGAGAGAAAGAGGGTGAGCGAGACCGCAAAAAGTTTGGAGCGGAAGTGGTTGCATGATTAAGCGCCATCAATGATGCGAATTGTGATTTTTTTCGAGCCTCTTAGTGAAGCAATGGATAGAGCAAATACAAAAAAGCATTTTAAAATTAAGAAGGAAGTCCCAAGTCATATATCTTCTTGCCATAATATAGAAGAGAGAAGTGAAAAAAAAAATATTTTTTGGGGAGTTGATTTTGTGTGGTTTTCTTGGTGTAACGTCTAGTAGTATAATATAGATTGTGGTCTAAACAATATATATGACATTGCACAAGATATCATTAAACACTAAAAACAACCATTAGATATAATTAAGTGTACCCTAATTAGTATTAAAGCTTATACATATTGAGAAAATTAAAATCATGGCTAAGTGAACAGTGGCCAGTGGATAGCGAAATATGGTGCAGCGGTGGTGCAAGATGGCAAGGGAGAGAAGGTCAGCTGAATAGCAAGAAGAGGAAGCGAAAGTGGGTGTATGGTTGAGTGTCAGTGGTGGTGCGAATTGTGATTTTATTTGAGCCGCTAAGGGAAGCAATTGACAGAATTAAGACTATTTCAATCAACTTTTTTTAAAAAAAGGGTGGGCCACGTGATCCGCCATGACGTTAACTACATCACGCACTGAATACATGTACAGGTTATAAGTCAGTTTTACAATATTCAATACATGATTATAAAATTTTAAATCACAAGTCAATATTCACCACCATGATTTTTGGAGAAACTCCTAAACTTCAATTTATAAAGCCAAAAACTTCCCGTGCAGTTTGCACGGGTTAAAAAAACTAGTTTATTGATTATAATATGCTAGAAAGGGAAATTTGTAGAACATTTGGATACAAAGGCAAAGGGGGAAAACCACGGAGCCCGTGAACCAAGCGTGGTAGGCAGGTGGCAGTGTGGCACAACTACCTTACCCTGGCATGAAGGAACATAATCACATACTTCAACCACACATCCTCTACCTCCATAAATAGCAAACAAGAAAAGCCTCAGAAACTAGTGAAAAGGAAAGTAAATATCAAAACAGGCATGGGAAACACTATTAAGTTAGCATTGTTGGTGTTCTTCTTTGTTATTGCAATAGGTAAACAAAAACAAAAAAAAAAAAAAAAAAAAACAAATGCTAATAATTTTATGTTCCCTTCTTCACTTATTAAACCTTATTGTTGGCACATTATATAACTTAGCAATTACTACTTATTTATTATCTGACCTACTTATAAGGTGTTCATGATCTAAGCAGGTTTATCAGACTCATCGACTGCAGGACAAAGGTGTTCCAGCACATATGACTGCAGAGAGATAGGCTGTCCCTGCATGAATGGACTGTGTACTTGCTCATATCCACCAGCAGATATATACTCAAAGGTGCCAACAGTCTTGCCACGACCAATCGGCCACCAAAAGGTGCAGAATCCCCGTCTTCCCTGATGCAGCATGTATATCTGATCAACCCCAAGAATGACTACAATAAGAAAAGTACTCTATGAGGAACCAGAGTTATCTAAATCACTGAACCCTTGAACTGCAATCTGGAAAAGATGAATTGGTACCTGCAAGTGGTATACTTTTCGGCTAGTTTAACAATGCCAGTTAGTGATTTGCTTTTCTATACCATTCTTGTACAGCGAATAACGTAACACTGCAAAGAATCAATACTACAGTAAGACATGAACAACAATAAACATGTGCATTTATGGCAGGCAATAGAGTTGATTACCGTTTGTATGTTCACGAACTCATCTAAAAGAAATACAATTTAGAAACATATAAACTGCCTATCGTCTTTGCTACTGTAATCTCAAAACAGAAATTTTAAAGGACAACACTAATTGTTATTCATGCCCAGATATGCAAATATACAGAGTCATTATTACAATTTACAACAACAGTTTAAGCGGTATGAATAAATGCTCTACTGGCTTCATCAGCAACACGTCCACAAATGCAAATTACCAAAAGCTAATTCTTAGAAGAACTTGTTCAGGATAACATCTTCACATCTGACCAAACAAATCTTCTGACAGGGCCGTTCCTGAACTATTTTTTGGCCCGGGCGAAATAGAAAAAATGGACCCCCTAATGCATTAGAAATGTATTGCATGAAATTTTTATTAAACTAAACTAAAATTAGATCATTACATTCTTACAAAAAATTAAAAATATTAAGCATTCGCATTTGGTAGTACTATCTAATCATTTACATTTCCATTTGGCCCAAATTGTCTACCTTCACTCCACAAGGTTACCCACTGTTTTTCGAAAAATTGGTGAAAAACTCTTCTTTTGTGATTCATCTAACTCATATTTTATATTTCTTTTTATACTAAACTTACATTGTAAATGTCAGAAAAAATATACATAGACAATAATAGTATAACACTCCAACAAAAAAAATGATGGCCAAAAACTCACAAGAAAATTTATAAACTTTTCTTAATACCTATTGTAGATGCCCGTTTGGTTTTGAATTAATGAAATTTCTCTTTCCAACAATTATGATTGAAATTGAAACCGTAAATAAGATTTAAAAAATTTATATAAATTATGAAATCAAGATTCTTAAGGTTCTAGAAAAATAATAACTTTGAAATTTGAAATGTTTAAAGTACTGCATTTTTAAGTGATTTGTGGTATATGGAGGAGATAAATGAAGAATGTAATTGTCACTTTTTTTTGGTGCAAGAATGTAATGGTGGCTTGTGGCAAAAAAAAAAAAAAAATATTCAGCTATCAAGAGAAATTACACTAAGTAAGAATGAGGAAATAAAAGATTATGGGAAATGGGAATTTGGAAAGTATTAATTAAGTCTTTGACTTATGGAAATTAATGTCTTAGGTGGCAAACTTATTTTGGTAATTGAATGAAGTTTGGAGTAATTCCTGCATATGACTCGTCTCTGTTGCCTGTTGGCATTTGTTAAGTTTTTTTTTTTTTTTTTAAATTAAGAAGGAATTTGGACAAGATTTTTTAAACTTGGGCCCTGGGCGGGTGCCCTGCCCCGCCCTTGGTGGGCCTGTCTTCGACCAAACAGATCTTTTTTTTTGGTAATTAAGAAATACGATAGCACCAAAAAAACCATACACCTAAAGTGAGCTCAAAAGCCACTCACCACAACACGCCTAGACATGCCCAGGAATTACAGCCTCTCAATCCAACATTTATCTCTATCTGTTATCTTAGCACTAATGATTTGTATAATCCTATGTTTTACAGTATATTTAATCTCATCTATAGTATGATCTATAGTGTGCATTTTACCTTCCCAAAAAGCTAAGTTCCTGTTTTTCCAAGTCATATACACCGTAGCTATCACAGCAGCAGTACCCACTTTCCTTCTGAAGCCACAACCCTTATGTCTGTTATTCAGCCACCTGCAGATCTGCATTAAGCTCCTACCCTGCCATCTAATGCCAATCCAGCTCATAATAGTTAGGATGCATATGCTACTGAAAATACACCCAAAGAATAGGTGACTAAGATCTTCATCTTGCTGCATACAGAGATAACATCTTGCATCTGTACAAACACCTATTTGCATGAGCCTCTTCTTAGGCTTCAATCTGTCTTGAAGAGCCAACCACATAATAAACCGATGTTTGGGAATAGAGAATCTATTCCAAACATATCTGCTCCACTGAACTGGACTAGTACTTGCACACATGGTCTTGTAAAGCTTCTTGATACTGAAATTCAATTCTTACAGCCACTGACTCCCTTGCATTCTCAGATTCATATTATTCTTGGCTCTGCAAACATACCTCCATGCCCAGCTAGAAGCATTAGGAGCTTCATAAGAGCCCCAATCTGATCCTTTGATGTAAATGTTGTTAACCCAATTTACCCAGAGAGTTTCTTTGCCCTGAGCAATATGCCATGCCAGTTTACAAACAACAACAAGGTTCCATATATCTATATCCCTGAAACCAAGCCCCCCTGCATCTTTTGTTCTACAAATATTAGCCCAAGCAATAGAACCTGGCTTAGTATCATTGTGAGTGTCTGACCAGAGATAACACCTACAAATTGAGTTAACCTCCTTCAACACAGATTTGGGAATGATGAAAATTTTTGCCCCCAATAGACATGGATACTCAATAAAACACTATTCACCAGTTGTGGTCTTGCTATAAAAGACAGATTCCTAGAGCTCCAAGTTCCAATTCTTCCAACCATCTTGGCAATCAAACCATGGCAATCCTTTGCTTTCAGTTTAGAAGTGGAAATAGGCACTCCTAGGTACTTGAAAGGCAAAGAGCCACATGTAAACCCACTCATATCAGTAACCCTTTTGATCTCCATATTAGACATTCCAGCATAATAAACTTCAGATTTGTGTTTATTCACCTCCAAACCAGAAGCATTGGAAAACATTTGAAACCCTTGCAGCATTGTGTATATCGACTTAAAATCTCCATTACAGAAAAGGAGCAAGTCATCAGCGAAGTATAAGTGCACTCACTTCAATTTTTTACATCTGGCATGATACTTGAAACCATCCAAATCACCAATATAGTTCAATACTCTGTCCAAATAGTCCATCCCAAGAGCAAATAATAGGGGAGACATACGGTCTCCCTGTCTTAAGCCTCTATGGGCACTAAAAAACCCAGTAGGAACCCCATTTAACATAAGAGAACACTTAGGTGTCTTAACACAAGTCATAATTAAGCCCACAAAAAAATAGGAATCCCAACACCTTCGAGCATTTGTTGAATAAAATCCTAGTTCACTGTGTCATAGGCCTTCCTTAGGTCTAATTTCATCAGACAGCTAAACCTAGTGCTCTTTCTTTTGTACAATCTCACTAAGTCTTCACAAATCAAGACATTAGTCAGGATGCTTCTGCCAGCAACAAAAGCTCCTTGGCTGGGAGAAATGATATCAGGCAGGATCTTATTCAGTCTTTCACTGATGATCTTAGTGATGCATTTGTAGATCGTTGTGCAGCAAGCTATGGGACGAAAGTCAGCAACTGTGCCAGGGCATTCTACCTTAGGCACCAGAGTTAATGTTGTGACATTCATCACCTTCAACAATCTGCCAGTTCTAAAGAAATCAATCACTGCATCTGAGACTTCATCACCAATCACCTCCCAGTTGTGTTTAAAAAAATTGATGTTGTAACCATCTGCACCAGGGGCCTTATCATGAGGAATGCTAAAAATCATTCTCTTCACATCCTTCTTAGTAACCTCAGCTCTTATTATATTCAAATGATCAGTAGAAAGTTTCTTCCCTCTATCAATTATAGCACTCAACACAGCTTGCTTGTGGTGCTTGTGGGAAAAAAGCTCCTGATAGTAATCAAGAAAAGCTTTCTCAACTTGACTCTTCTCATTTACCCAAACGTACCCCAACATCATTATGAATAGCATGAATCTTGTTCTTGTATCTTCGAGCTTTTATAGCTTGGTAAAAAACTTTTGTATTGTCATCACCATCCCTCAACCAGGCTAGTTTCGATTTTTCTTTGCAAAAAGATGACCTAATTCTTCTTTACAACTTGATACTGGGCCAGAGCAATCTTCTCTCTACTAGCAAGGCTTCCATCACTAGGACTAAGATGTAAAGCATGCTGAGCTTGATCAAGATCTACCTTAGCTTGAATGACTGCTGCCCCCACATCACCAAGCCCAGTTCTGTGATGATCCTTCAGAGCCACTTTAATGCACTTCAAAATTCTGATGGACCTTGTACATTGCACAACCAGTAACAGAAGTTGTCCAAGCCTGACTCACAGCATGTAACATGGAAGGATGTGTACACCACATATTTTGAAACCTAAAAGGCTTCTTAAGGCTAACTTTATGATATGTATTCAATATCATGGGGGCATGATCAAAGTTGCCTTCGGGGAGAAAAGCAACCTCGGCCATACTATATAAGTCAATCCGGTGTGCATTTGCCGGCCTCTATAAATACGAGAGAAAACTCTTTGATCACCATCCTGTTTATTATTCCAAGTAAAGTGTCTTCCAGTTGCCTTAACATCCATCGAGTTACAAAATGCCAAGCATTCCACCATGGGGGCAATCTCGGATTGCCTAACGACCGCACCAATCCTGTCTTCACTAGTGGAAAAAACCTTATCTGTCGACAGTAGCAGATTCGGTTTTTACAAAACCGTATCTGAAAATCACTAAAAAAAAAAGGAGGGAAAGCTAGGCGGAAAATCTGATCCGGTCTTTAGTGAGCCAGGATCAGATTTTAGAAACCGCTTTGGTTTTCTAAAATCTGATCCGGTTCACAAAGCTGGATCAGATTTTTTGTTATTTTTCTAAAGGAAAACCTGCGTTTTCCCTCCTTCACCCAAATTTCATTTCTCGCTCCTCGGTCTGCTTATCCCCCATTCTAAACCCCTCTATTACTCATCCTCTAATGTAAACCTACTTTTCATCTGATCCTAACCCAACTTTTTCTCTCCTCCTTAACAATGGAGGTCGAAATCGAGGTAGTCGGCCGCCAACGGCCATGCGATGCTCTTCGACGACGACGCAACCGCCGCTTTCGTAAACTCCAAAGATGAAAAGTAACAATGTTGGGCAAACGCTGAGAAAGTCAAAGGAAGGGACCCAGATCGTTGGAGGCGGGACCCACTTGGGAACATGGTATTTCGCAAGCTTGTTGGTTGTCCTGGTTGCTTGTGCCATGATTATGACCATATTGTTCCTTATTCCAAGGTAAACCCAAAAAAACATAAACATAAAGACCTTATTTTGTTAGCAGTTTTGACTCAATTTTTTGAATTTCAAAGTTTAATTCTTGTATGCTAGTTGTAATGTTGGTATTCATGGGATTGAATAGTATTGGGTGTATGATAGAATTGGATTATTGTTGGTTGATTATATTATGTACATGGTATGATAAGTTGATAACTAGTTGGAATTTAGGTGTATATGGGATTGTGGAATTTGATTGCATCATCACCTCTATTAAATCTTTTCTGGGTTTATGTTTTGAACTGGGTATCCGAAATTCAGCTTGGTTTTGCCTCTTTCTATGTCTTTGTTGGTTTTAGTTATGAATAAGATTAAGTTGTGACATATATGGTTTGTTTGGTTAGCGGTCTTAGATGGTGGTAATGGTAATTCATTTTAGAGTAAATTTGTAAAGAAATTCCCATGTTGATATCCATGGGAAATGCTACTTCAACCCCTGATGCTCATCTCGAACCTCAGCTTGATCTCGAACGTTATGCAGATCTTCCTTCTCCTTCTTATGAACCAGTTTTATTGCTTTTCTTTTTTTCTTTTTACGGTTAATTTTTACTTCTTTGTTTTTATATGATTGAATTCTATATTTGTGGTTTGTTTGATTAACAATCAATATTTAAAGTTGAAGCTGAAAATATAGTAGTATATGTTTTGCTTATGATTATTATGCGATATTATGTTAAGTAGCATTATCAGTTATTGGTGAAGATTAATTTCTTAAGTAGGCTTATTTGGAACTTAGAAGATTGAGAATGGTGGCACTCAGTGGTTGGAGGTTGGATAATATTAGTGATATTGTGCCTTTATCTTAATTTTGTAATTGATTTGTGTAATATTGTTGTGATCGGGGTTCTTTGATATATACTTATTTCATTCAATTCGAATGGTTTCTTATTTACAAAATTGATGTGTACATTGGTCCATATCACCTAATATCATCTTTTGGGTACTATGTTACACAGGCCCAAGCCCAAGCCCAAGGATCCAGATCTTGCATACGCTGATCAATGGGGTAGAAGGAACTTTGAATACATCTCACTTGGTTGCGATACCTTGCCAGTCTTGAAGGGGCGAACACCTGTGCAATGTTATAAAAGTTCAAACAGTGTTCTGTGTATTAAGTGGAATGCTGGATGCCTGGACATACTGCTCAAAAAGTTGAAGGTGAATGCCCATTTCTATCATTAGGAAGGATTCAATTATATTCGTGGAGATATGATAGTAGATTGTCTATTGCAAATTGTGTGAATTTGATGATCGCACTGCCATCATGTTAGCCTTGAATCGAGCTGGAAGGATTTGCTTGTTCAAGGAGATATGATAGTAGATTGTTTTTTCAATTGGGGTGTTACTGATAATGGCACTGCCATCCTGGTTGCCTTGAAATCTTGAATTGAGCTTTGCCATCAACTAGTTTCTTTTTGAACATTTTCCTGACTTATTTTCTAGTTATAAAATGATTTTAGAATGCTTTCAACATTTTTTCTCGTGCTTGTATATAAGATTTTTCTGATCAACTACAGCATTACCTGCTTTCTCTTATCTTTTTCTGTATAGGATTCTTGCTGAATAGACAATCTGCAGCCCGATCAAAGGAATGGAAAATCAGATACATTGGGGAGTTAGAGAGAAGGGTACAAACACTGCAGACGGAAGCAACTACTCTTTCTGCACAAGTCACATTGCTGCAGGTAAGTAAAACAATTTACGTTGGACCCCCATGAAGTTCATCATGTACTGAACCCTCTTGACAGGTGCTTTATATTGTTTTTTTTTTTAAATCCTAGTTGCTCTTTTCAGGACTCAGTGTTATGTATTCATGTGTTGATATTCTTCATAAGTCTGAGTCCACAAATGTTTGATATGTTATCCTTCCTGTCCTTAACACTGAAGCCATTTTAATGGTGTAAAATTGCTTCAAACCAGGTTAATCCTAAGTTATAGGTTTTAGAAAGTTTCAAAGATAATTCATTTTGGATCCATATCATCATGGGGGTATGATGAAAGCAGTAAATATCTTATATCTGCTTCGAAATGACTTCCTTAGTATGTCAAAATATCACTGAAGGAAATATGGGCAGCTAAAACTGTCCTTTTAATTTTACAAACTATTATCACTAGCATGTCAGAAGTGGAATAATTTAATTTTTTTGTGCAAGTCTTACTGGAGTGGAGTAATTTGATTGGATTTTAGTGTTTAATTTGAGTCGGAAATTTTTGTCGAATTCGATAGGTGATGCGATTGAGCAACGCTGTGCTGTTAGTATTCAGTGTAGTTAGTGGCTGATTTTGATCGAATTCTCTGTGTTTTTTGAGCAATTGTAACTGGAGCTGAGTAATGTTATGCAGCTTTGATTCGAACACCTTGTTATTAGTATATACGATATGTTAAATCATGATAAAAATTGAAATCAGTATATTACAATATGTGAGATCCATGTCCCACTCACTCGACTAGGCCATTCCTCTCCATATTTGTCTCTAATTCTCCTGTTCCTGCACTGATCAACTAAAATAAAACATGATCTTGTTATTTGGCAGTTATAAAACCTTGTCATTTTACTGTTGCAGCAACATGATCTTGTTCGTTTCATCTTATTGATTACCTTCATAGTGTATCTACTCCACAGCCCACCACCTATCATTACTTTTCCGTTTCGTCATCAATGGCGACTGTATCAGGTATGACGAGGATTCGAATTTTTTTTCTTTCTAGGGTTTTGATTTATGTTTTGTTCGATTAAGTTAATCAATTGAGTTCGTTCCGATTTTATTTTTCTGTCGCAAATTTCATTCTGTTTGTAATTCAAGATGTGTTCTGTAGAAATTCATATTTGTTGAATTGGAGTTTGCTTCGAAATTTATCATGTAAATCATAAGTTTCTATTTTATCGTCATTTCACAAAATAATTGAGCTCCTTTTTTTGTATTATTTGTGCAATTGGAGATGTTTCTAAATTGTTTAACGGGAAATATATGCAGTTGTTGGCAAGCAAAGTTTATTTTAATGACTGTCACGCTTTTCACTGGTGGTTTAACAAGCTTTTCCTGTTCGTTTGCTCCCTACTGAATCCCAAAACCAGACTCTATTGTCCACTGACTCCACTCATTTCCTCTCCTTCTCCTCTAAATAGATGCTTATCTATGAAGACCCTCTTATTTTTTATGGTTTCCTACCACCAATCTGTAGTTTGGACCAACGTTTATGGTTGTAAACCTCTATTCACCCCGTTATTTCTCTTTCTTGGAAACTTGGGTCCTAAAGATTGCCATTGAGTTACTTAGAGCTGTAGGTATTTTTTTTCTACTATTTGGAGTTATTGATAAGATATCTTGCTTTTTAATAATTTTTTGTTCCCTTTGGGCAAGCTTCATGTCATTGATGTTGATGATGAACTAAATGGTTCAACTTTAGCTCTCATTTTTGTCTTTGAGATTCAGCATGCGTAAAATTTTATGTTGTGACCATATATCTTTTGTTTTCCAATTGTTGCAGGCGAAGTACCTTCAATGCTGTCAATGAAGGGTCTTTTGCTAAGTTTCTCATTTTGTTATTTTCTTCACTCAGGGTTTAATAATTATGAGGTCATGAAATTCTTGAATGCTTGATGTTATGATTCCTTGATTATTGTAAACTTTATTCTGTTTTTCAGTTCTCCTCTATATACTGAAACACTATCTAAGCTTCTTAAGCAGTGAGTTCTCTTGTTTAGATGGCCTATCCATTTCCTTTTCAGTCATCTCATTTCTTTCTCTACGTTTTCATTTAGAAACTTGACCAGATTCTAGTGCGCTGGAAAGGCAACAACTATAGCTTTTTGGAGAAGAATGCATGGATTTAGTTCTAGATCTACTTTCCTCGTAAATGCTGAGGTTGATTCCATGGGAGGAGTTTATGACGGTGGAGTTGGTATTGGCAACAAACCCTCTCCACGCCGAGCAGCAATCAAGAAAGCACAGGCTGAGCTAAGGTAAGATAGTTGTCTCTCGGAAATCTTTATTTTTTTTTTCCTTTTTTGTTTTTGACTTACATTGCTTTTTAATGCTTATGACAGACTGGAATATGATGTTCGAGAGGAAAGGAGGAGAGAGCTTGAGTTTCTTGAAAAAGTACGATGATTTATCGTTCTTTTTCAATGTATCCATGCCAGCCTCGGTTTCACTGTGTTCATGTTTCTTGTGCCAAACATTTGATTGTTGATGCCCCTTTTTGTGCAGGGTGGAAACCCTCTTGACTTCAAATTTGGTCATGCAGCATCAGTGAGTGTCCAGTCTACCTCACACACGTATCAACACCCAGATCATATTTTGACCAGGTAGTTCCTAAACTTGATTTCTTCAGCAGAAATGTGACAATATGAACTGCTCACATGTTGCTGTGTTCATTTTATTTTGGTACAGTGAAGCAAAAGGTAGTTTGCTTTGACGGCCTCACCTCATGGAGATTCAGTTGAAAGTAGTGGGAGATTGGGATTACTACAGCTTGTGAACCAAATAGTGCTGATAATTTTGATGGTGAAAACGAGATGCTTGAAAGTGAAAGAAAGCCGAAACATCCTACTAGAGGTAGCATCACCCCTTCGGAGCATTCTTCTCAGCTTGATGGGAGTCAAAATGTGAAGGAGTATGAGGACTTCCCTATCTTCTATCCCAAAAAGGCCAAGCATATAGAAGGAACCGGTCTAGGACTAACCGTGATGGACCTTGATCAAGTTCCAGTGACATGGCATCTCGGGGTGGGCAGAATTCTTCTGTTCCTGCTCGACATGCAAGATCATGAGTTGTTGGGAGGTGACTTTGGTTATGAACGCTGCCTGGATAGCAGGAATCGAACTCCGCAGTCCACTATAATGGGAAAAGGCCTGCCAACAATCCTCATGTTGGTTCTATTCCAACGAAAAGGGTACGCACTACCTCTAGGCAGAGAGTTGTTGGCCCGTTTGGTGCTGGATCCGCTGGGGTTGCTCCTGTACCAAACAGAACAGATGCTTCTAGTGGAGACACTAATTCTTTCCAGGATGACCAGAGCACTCTGCATGGGTGGGTCTATTGTCCCAAGAGGCTCAGAGGTTGACTCTGCAATGGACTTTCAGGAAGCAGTCTACATTTGACTCTGCAGATATATCAGTAAAGCCTAAGAAGAAGAAAATTAAGCATCAGGTATTTAGTTTGTAAAATAAGATACTGGTGTACTTTCGATATTACTTCGGTAGTTAATATCTTTATGTATCTAATTATTTATGCTTATGCTTATGCTTCAATTAAGCATAATATGCTTAATAAAATGGGTTTTGATATATACTATTTATTTTGTATCGATTAATAACGAAAAAAATGCAAAAAAAAAATCCTTTTTTTTGGTTTTTTAGGGTTTACGATCCGGTTTTGAAGGAAAACCGGATCAATTTTAAACCGGATCGGTTAATCTTTACAACCGATGCGAAGCCCACCCGATGCGGACCAAACCGAATCGGTAAGTCCGGTTTTGACCGCATCGGATGGGCTTTTTTTCCACTAGTGCTTCAATGCTACTAAGAGTATTAAAATCTCCCATTAAGGGCCAAGGTTTATCGGACTCTCTAGAAATTCTCTTAAGGTTAGACCAAAGCTCTTCTCTACTATACTAGCCCGATCATTAAACCCACGATGAAAGTACAACCAAAAGATTCACCATGCATTGGTTTAACAGAGCAATGGAATGAACTGACTGTTAACACACCCAATATTAACAACGAAAGACACAGGACACCACTAGTGGAAAAAGCCTATTCGATCCGGTCAAAATCGGATCTTTTGGTCCGGATCGGATGGCGTTGCAGCAGCTATAACTGATCCGGTCATGGCACAGAACCGGATCAGTTAAAGTCAATTAACTGATCCGGTTATATGCCATACCAGATCAGTTAGAGTGAATAATGGGGTATAAAAAAAGCACTTTATACAAAGCACGATCTTGTGCTTTGTATAAAGTTCTTTTGCCTGCAAAACTGATTTACAGCGATATGCTATATTACAAACCAAAACTTATTTACAGCAACAGTGTAACTTACAAACCACAAATTACGTCAAATGAATATAGTGAACATTTACAAACGAGATATAGGAAAATCAAGAAGTTAAATAAAAGGCGAAATTGTAGCTATTGCTCATGACCTTCAATATCCCACGATAGAAATATGATCAAAAATCTCATATTTATATATTATAACCACGAATAAAACCACATTACAAAAATTGGAAATTCATGGAAGATAAACACAACACAATATACAAAAATAACAAAAGATTAACAAACTTTCGAAGTCTATTGTGATGCAATAATGACGATCTCAATCAACCAAAAAAGCGAAAATAAATACGATCTCAATCTGAATGAAAATTACGAAAATAAAAATAATTATAAAACCTAGATCTAAACCAAAATTACGAAAAAAAAAAAACGAGAATAAAAAAATAATTACAAAAC
>CANSNZ010000858.1:0-142254 GCA_947646795.1 Beta lomatogona | reverse complement strand
AATAAAACTCATCACATATTTAGCTTTCGCTCATAGCTTAAAAAACCAGTCATGTAGTCAACAACTCTTGTAAACACACAAATAATATTTTGAATAATTCTGTATTTATATAAAAGCTTATTAAGCTCACCACAGAAATCACAGGAACATGGATATAGTTCAAAGGTGGAAGGACATGTGTAAAATTTTTTATTCTCCAAATAATGCTCGATTTCATAATAACCTTCAAGAGTCCAACATTTTCAATTTCATGATCAATCTCCAATAATCACTCTCACAACAATAATAATAACAATTAAAAACCATTCGTACTAAATTTCAATCATCAAAACAGAGATTAACTTTGCTCGACCTTTTTATCCCATTGGGTGAATACTAAGGTAATCTCCAATAATTATCATCCTCTAATATCAACAATAAATTCCTTTTCATCTACTATTCTTTAAATACTCCAATCTTTTCAATAATACTAACACTCCTCCACAAAGGAGGCTACATCCAAGCTAAACCCTTTTAGGAAACTAAAATAAAACTGATTTTGAAAAATCAAAATATAAAATAAGCGCTTCCAAAATTATAGCAATCAGAATTCAATTAACAGATTTGCGATTATATCAAGGTTTTTGAACTCAACCATTAACAAAAGTTATTGAATTAAACCCAATGGAATCCGAATATGGGTTCTTCAAAATTTAAGGAAAAGAGATGAAGAGGGGTTTAAATTATACCTTCAATAATATGAATAGTTCAATTTGAGAAACTACAAGATGAGAGAATAAATAGAGCAAGAATACGTGGCAGCAATGCATCCAAAAGTACAGCAGCAGTGCTAAACTTGCAAATGGCGTAACTTATAGCTCCGAACTCCGAATTGGGTGATTTTTGTGCCCAAATTCATTAACTCCAAGTGATATACAACTTTGATGCAGCAACAAAGAGCAAAATTGGATTGCATGTTGTAGATAATTGAGGCAACAAATTGTCGAAAAAAAAATAGAGGAGAGAGAAATGAAGGTAGCAACACCAAACTTGCAAAGGCCATAACTCATAGCTCCGAACTCCGAATCGAGTGATTTATGGGTCTAAGTTCAATAACTTTTCGAGATCTACAACTTCCATGCAATAAGTTTGGGCAAATTCCGACTCCAGAATGCAGAAATTGAACATGCACAGTACGGGGGTATAAAATCAGAGTAGAGAGAAAATTATTGTTTGGGATTTTGTTTTGGTTTTGGGTTTCTCCAATTCTCAACCACTTGGGTAATTAATCTAAAATATTGAAGTTTTGAATTATGTGAGATATGACTTGGTTTTTTTTTTATTATGAAGACACAAAAAGCAAGATGATGTTTTGTATCCCTTGAAACGTGACACGAAGAGAGAGATCGAGAATGAGAGCTTGAAACTCTTATAACACTTGACACCTCAACTACATTGAGAGATACAATTGTTTTTTTTAAAAAAAAAATTCTAGTCCTAAATCCATATAAGAAACTCTCATTTTAAAATATAAAATTACAATTCCTTTTGTCATGAAACCATTACTTTATTAACAAAATCCATCAAACTAGGCTCAAATATTATTTTTAACTTAAGGTAGATAATTAATGTCTAATAAAACCTGCTTAAAAGATGCGCTATTACAGGTCTGTTATTGAAGAGAATGGCTCGGCCTCTCTCGACTTGGTAAAGTAGTCGGTCGCCGCTATTAGAAACTTGTGTTGGCACAAGTTTGGGGGAAATGGTACGAGTAGGTCCATGCCCCATTTATCGAAGGGTAGTACTTGCTGGATGGTTGTCAAAGGAGTGGCTAGTGCTCTAGGAATGTCCGAGTGGATCCGACACGAGGGCATCTCTTGACCAACTCTTGTGCATCGATTTCGAGTTGGTTAGTAGTAACCATCTTTGAGAGCCTTCCCCGCTATGGTCCTTCCCCCTTGGCGACTTCCATAGGCTCCTTGGTGGATTTCCCTTAGGATGTAGTCTCCCTCCTCGGGGGTCACGCACTTAAGCAAAGGGTGGGTGAAGGACTTCTTGTAGAGCTGATCTTCATGCCATAGGAACCATCCTGCTTTGTGCTTTACCCGTTCGGCTTCCTTGATATCCTCGGGCAGTGTCCCGTCCTTCAGATACTTGACCACTTCCTCCATCCATGTGGATGTCCTGTTTAACACCATATGTTCTTTGGCATTGATGCTCGGGCGATGCGATACCTCCCACATAATGGTCCCAAGAGCCGACCCTCTTTGGGCGACCGGCCATCCGAGCCAAAGCTTCAGCTTGTTGATTTTCCGACCAAGGCATATGAGTGATGCTGAATTGTGTCAAATTCTTGATGAATTCTTGGGTTTTAGCCCAGTACATTTTCATGTTGTCCTCCTTGGCCTCATATTCGCCTGACACCTGACCCACTATGAGTTGTGAGTCGGATTTAGCTTTCACCACTGAGGCCCCCGGCCAAGATGCAGAGTTGGAGCCCAAGTATGAGTGCTTCATATTCTGCTTCGTTGTTTGACCCACGAGAATTCAAACTTGATGGCATACTCAATCTTCTCCCGGCCAGGAGGCTTCATTATTAGACCCGCTCTGCATCCCGTCTTGGTGGATGAGCCGGTCTAGCTGCAACTCCCAACCATCTTTTCACCGACTGGGGGCTTGGTGGTGCACTCAGGGCGGATCTAGGATTCTGGTGAGGGGTAGCGTAATTGCGCGTTACCTAATACGAAAAAAGTTACAAAATCTATATACAAAAGTAAACTACAATTATTCACGATGATTCTAAAATTTTGGAACCAACTTACAATCGTATGAAGTTTTACTTTAATAAAAGAATATTACCATTATTCACAATAAGTTCTGAAATTTTGGAACCGATCTAGAATAGCATCAAGTTTTACAACTAAAAACAAAATCAACAATACTAAATTTATACCCATAATAAATAATTCGCTAACAATACACACAATTAAAATTCACTAACAATTCCTTTTAAAAAATCACTAATAATTCAGATAAATCATAATTTACTAGCAATCCACACAATTAAAAATTCAGAAAAACCATAATTTACTAGACCCACATATAAATTATAGTTCACTGACATTATATTCACGCAAAATATAACTCTTCAGAATTCACACAATTAACAATTTATTGACACATTACCAACTCTAAATTTATAAATTCATAGAGCCAGAAACTTCCATTTGGATTCCCAATCATAGAGCCAACAACATCACAAATTGTCATACAATTATTTAATTTCCCGTTTCTAGCTAAATCATCCACCATTATCTTCCACTGAAGCTCAGCCACTTCACCACCATTTTCATCATCACCAAATAATGAGATTATCTCATGAGGAAGCAATGATTCTGCTGTAATCTTCCACCAACGAGAGAGTAGAAACAGAGAAAGTGAGAGGAGGTAAGGAGGAGAGAGAAAAGGGGACAACAGTTGAATTATGGCTTGGTCACTGCTACACACTTTCCCTTTCCCTTTCTTTGCTCTTTCTCTTTCTCCCTTTTTTAAGGAGAACTCAATTTTTTTTTTTTTAAGAAAACAGGGGTAGCATCTGCTACCCCTTGTGATTAGTAGCTCCGCCACTAGGTGCACTCGGTGATAAAATCTGCCAATGCTTGGGTTTTTATTGCTCGCCTTGGTTCATATCCCAACCCGAAATCAGCGAGCTGATCCACCCAGTCAGTCATCCAACTGCAGTAGTTTCGCCTTTCAATTACTTTCCTGAGGGTTTGTCCGGTGAGGACCTTGATTTGATGGGCTTGGAAATAAGGCTTGAGCTTCCGACTAGCCATGACCAGGGCGAATACCATCTTCTCTATTTCACTGTACTTGGCCTCCGCCCCACAGAAGGCATGGCTTATGAAGTAGGCCGGAGTCTTTGCTTTTCTTCTCTCTCGGCTATCGAACAAAGACGAGCGCGTACTTTGATACAGCCAAGTAAATGAATAGTGTTTCTCCTGGCAAGGGAGAGATCAACTAAGGGAGAGTTGACAAGTGTGTTTGAGGGAGTTGAAGGCATGTTCAGCTTCATCATCCCAGACGAACTCTTTTCACTTTAGAGCTTTGAAGAAGTAAAGGCTCTTATCAGCTGACTGGGAAAGGAAGCGTCCGAGGGCAGCTAGGCAGCCGGTTAGGCGTTGTACCTCTCGCACATTCCGAGGAGACTTCATCTCCATAACCGCATTGATTTTATCAAGGTTGGCTTCGATTCCTCTCTCATCCAACAGAAATCCGAGGCCCTTCCCCCCTTTCACTCCGAAGAAACACTTCTTCGGGTTGAGCATCATGCAAAACCGTCTTAATGTTTAAAGGGTTTCTCTTAAGTCTGAGGGGTGATCTCCCTGAGCTTTGCTTTTGACGATCATGTCGTCGACATAGACTTCAATGTTCCGACCTAGCTGGTCGTCGAAGATCTTGTTTACCGGTCGTTGATACATAGCCCCTGTATTCTTAAGTCCGAATAGCATCATTTTATAGCAATACACCCCTTCATTTGTGACAAAGGCGGTGTGGACTCGGTAATGTTCTGTCATTTGGGATTTGGTGGTACCCCGCATTTCGTCCATGAAACTCAAGAGTGCATGCCTTGCTGTTGAGTCGACCAGTCTATCGATCTTGGGTAGAGGGTGGTTATCTTTTGGACAGGCCTTGTTCAGGTCCGTGAAATCCACGCACATCCTCCATGCCCCACTCGACTTTTTGACCAACACAACATTGGCCAACCATTCCGAGTACTGACACTCTTCTATGAAACCTGCCTCAGGCAATTTCTTGACTTCCGCAGCTGCTGCGGAGTTCCTTTCGGGACCTTGGTGTCTCAACTTTTGCTTGATCGGTTTGAACCCCTCTTTGATTTTAAGCTCGTGGCACATGATCTGGGGGTCGAGTCCAGGCATTTCCGAGGCCTCATAAGCAAAGACATCTTTGTATTTAGTGAGTACTTGAATCGTTTTATCTCTTGTTTGAGCGTCCATGGCTTTGCCTACCCTCAGTGTCCGACCGAGTTCCTTGTCAATAATGACTTCCTCATCATCCTCAGTTGGCTAAGGGCGCTCGCACTGCTTAGGGTTTTCAGTGATGTAAACCCCGAGGCCACTTGAGGGCTGACTTTCTTCTCGTTTTCTCTTTTTCGAGTCTTCTTGGACGTCGACTTTGTTTTTCAAACTGTTAACGTAGCACTCCATGGCTGCTTGTTGATCCCCCTAGATCTTTCCGGCCTTGCCATCATCTGTTTCGAACTGCATGAGGAGCCGATAGATGGAAATTACAGCTTTTACCTTGTTCAGAGTTGGTCTATCCATTATAACATTATATCGTAAGGGGATGTCCACCACCAAGAAGTCGATCAGCAGGCTTCTCCCCTTACCCTTCTCCCCAATCAGAGTGGGTAGCTTAATATATCCGACCGGATGTACTGAGTTTCCCCCGAAGCCTATGAGCGACTGATTCAGAGGGGTGACATCCTTTTCGTTGTATCTCAACTTCTTGAGGCATTCCAAGGTGATTATGTCGGCAGATGAGCCGCTATCTACCAGCACTCTCTTGACCCTTGTGTTAGCCACTTTCAGTTCGACCACCAAGGGGTCATCCTGTGGTGTATGAAGGGCCCGACTAAATGTCATTACGTGGAAGTCTGGGCGGGAGTGGTGGACGTCAAGCACTTGGTGCTTAAGACTCTGTAGGTGAGCTTTGCGGGATCGGCCGGTTAGGCCTCCCGACGTAAAACCACCTGCTATGACCCAGATGAATCCTTTTGTCTCTCCGTTTGTTTGGTCGACCCACCTTTGTTTGCCTTTTAACTCGATTGTGTGCTTGAGATAGCGGTTCGAGATTGCCTTGATCCGCCAAGTTATCAAGTGACTTCTTGAGTTCTCTGCGGTCTTTGGTTGTGTGTCCGTACTCCTTGTGGTATTCACACCACTTGGCTTTTATCTCTCCGAGCGGGCGATGTTCGATGGGAGGTGGGCGGGGGAGCATGGACTTATCTATGATTTCCATATATATTTCTCTCCTTTTTTGCTAAATCGGGGGTCGTTGCCATGGTCGTTGAACCTATCTAACCGACCTCTCGTTTTTTGTTGCTTCGGCTGGTCCTTGTGATTTCCTTCTTCCTTCCTCTTCTTGCTTCCATCATCCGACTGGCGACGTATGTTTGTCACCTCGATGAATCTATGAGCCTTGCTTATTGCTTAGGAGAAGGTTTTTACTTCGTTTTCTGCCGAGGACCATCTCAACCGACCAGGTTGAAGTCCGGACATCAAGGCGGCGAATGCTACCGTATCCTGTAGGTCTGAAACTTTCAAGGACTCTTCATTGAATCTTTTGATGTAGTCGGCTAGACTCTCATTCTTCTCCTGTCTAACGCCATCGAGGTGAAGACTTGTTTTCTTACGTCTCTTCCCAACAACAAACGATGGATGAATATGTCTTCTAGTACCGAGAATTCACTTATAATCCCAGCAGCGGGTTCCTGAAACCAGTTCAGAACCAATCCCTTTAATGTTGTGGGAAAGACACGGCACCAATTGGCTTCGCAACTAGTCTGAACGCTCATCTGAGCCTTATATGTGGCCATGTGATCATCCGGGTCGGTCATTGGCAGGTGTTTTGATCTTTCCAGGGCTGGTGCCTCTAGTATTGCTTGACTGAATGGGACCATAACCATAAGAGCTCCCCTATTGATTCGAATAGGTTTTGATTGGGCGAGTCACCATGCCCTTCCCGCTAAGCGACTTTCTTGTTCGGGATATGCGTTGCCTCGTATCCTTTGTTAAGGCGCTTCTCGTTGAGGAAGTGTTGAGCGTCATTGTGCTTTTGCCCGACATTGCCCCTCGATGATTTAGACACGTGGGTCTCTTCCCCTTGCCTAGCGGATCTTCCTTTGGATAAATGGCGTTCTTGTTCCCCCTGCCCTAGATTGGTGCCGATCATGTTGGTTGTGTTCTCTTGCTCCCGACCGCCGGCTAGGTGGACCGTGGGTAGAGCGGAAAATACTTTCTTCTCGAAAGGAAGGGACCATGGCTTGATCCTTGGTTTCGGAAGAGGGTGTCCCTATTGTAGGTTGGCCAGCATGTCCATCAAGCTACGTTGCAGGGTCTGTTGAAGCTGAGCGGTTATTAAGTTGATATCTGCTATAGATATGGGTTGGGAGACAGCATGTTGTAGCTGTTGTGAGGGATTAGGTCCATTTTCGATGGATTGTTCTTCTTCTAGATCGATGGGCTTGGACGGTCGGGGTCCGATGGGGGTTAGGCGAAGGTGGTCGCTTGGACCTCCGGTGGTGAGATGGTGATGGTGCTCATTCAGACCTTTGAGCCTTCGCCGCAGTTGTTTAGAGCGAGTATTCCTGGTTGGGGCCATTCTTTGAGTAACAACGAAGTGGATCTTCTTGAATGAGGGCGAAGTGACTTTGATTATAATAGGTTAAGAGGTTTGATGTGGGCCCCTAAGAACGTTCGCCTGAGCTCCGTTATCCGTACGCCAGAATCCTGAAAAAGAAGGTTAGACTACCCCGGGGGTGTTTTAGGGATCGCTCCTCCAACTCTCAAGTCAGTAGATGATTGAGGTAGAGAGAGATGCTCTACTTTGTTAGGTGAGAATTCAATACATGTTCATTGATGAGAATGGTGATATTTGTAGTGTTGGGGATTCCCATATAGGAAACAATGATGGGATGGGCCTTCTTGGAGGAGATAGCTATGTTGCCTTTTCAGGTAACAATTATTTCAGCCCTTTAGTGGATCCCCAAGCTTCTGAGATTAGGTCAACTCACAGGTGGGACCCACTGCTGCCACTTCTCTAGGGCCTTGGAAGGCTTTTACGTAATTATTGGGCTGCTGATTAATTGAGCCCAAACTCACATGTGGGACCCACTGCTGCCACCTGCCATCTTCTCCCACTTTAAGGGGTATTAACTTTTAGCGGGCCTCTGTAACTCTAAACTGGCTTAATAGGTCATAACTTGTAAAATATGGGTCCCATCAGAATGTTTAATAGAGGGAAAGAAGTACAAAGTAGGCGAGATTTTTAAAAAAAATCGTCCGTTTCAAGTCGCTAAGGCCCGCTAAAAGTTAATACCCCCTAAAGTACGGACCTACACTGATTAATCAATAGTTCAGACCTTTTAAAAATTATCACCCAAAGTTAATACCTCTATTCTCAATTTTTCCTTTTTCTTATAAATGGTATCAGTTTGTATAATAATGATGAAGAATATAAAAAGTTGAAAAATGATTGTGAAATAGGGGAAAATGATACAAGTTTGCTTGAAAATAACATAAAAGTGAGTATTAATGATATCATTTCTCTTATAAATGATCTTAGTTTGTGTAATAATGATAAGGTATATAGAGAGTTATCAAATGATAATATAGGGGTAAATGATATAATTTTTTCCGAAAATGACATGAAAGTGAGTAATAATGCATCATTTCTCTTATAAGTGATATCAGTTTGTAAATGATAAGTTATATAAAGAGTTGATAAATGATAATGAAATAAGGGAAATGATACACGTTTGCTGAAAAATGACATAAAGTGAGTAATAATAATATGAAATCTCTCATCTATGATATCAGTTTGTGTAATAATGGTTAGGGTTGTGCAAAGACCAGGGTCGGACCCGAATTTGGACCGGACCGAATTTGGACCGGACCAAAGATTATGATCCGGTCCTCGGTCCACCGAAATCCACGATTCCGAATTCCTGGTCCGGTCTAAACTCCAAAATTCCGGTCCGGATGGTGGATCGGAATTTCCGTCTTTGTAAAAAAACGGTTTTTTCACCTTATACCCCTGAGTTTTCAAAAAATTCACGTGGCACCCTCCATGTTTTCAAAATTCACCAGGTACCCCTAAGTTTAAAACTAATTCACGTGGTACCCTCAAATACCCTTAATGACTAACGGCGTTAACCGCCGTTAGTCATTAACCCTAATTTCATACTTTAAACCCTAATTAACCCCCTAATCTTAGCCCTAATCCTAACCCCTACCCATAACCCTAATCCCAAACCCTAACCTTAACACTAACCCTAACCCACCACCCAACTCCCCCACCCTCCCACCACCCGTGGCCCCCTTCCCCCACCCCACGCCCCGCCTCCACCCAGTAGCCCCCCCCCGGTAGCCCCTCCCCCACCCCCCGCGACACCTCCGTCACTCCCCGCCACTTGCCTATCCCGTGCGTGGCATACCCGGTCGAAACCTCCCCCCACAACCCCAGTCAAAACCTCCCCTTCCCCTAATTTCCGTCGAGTTACGCCCCCTCCCCGACATCCGTTAGTCTTGAAGCTATTCTAGCAGGGAGTAATTACGGCCGAGGAATTCAAAGGGCCTTTGGGGTTCGACGGGGCCGGGGAGGGGCGAAGTCGACGGGGGCTGGGAGGGGGGATTCGGGCCTTTGAGGTTCAACGAGGCTAGGGAGGGGGCGGGATTCGACGGTGTTAGGGGAGGGGAGGGAGGTTTCGACGGGATGGTGGGTGGAGGGGGAGGGCTACGAGGGGGTGGGGGCGTGGAGGGCACCGGAGTGGGGGAGGGGGGGTTGTTCCGAAATGCGCGGGGGGTGGGGGAGGGGGGCTGCGGGGGTGGGGGAGGGGGTGGGGGCTGGGGTGGAGGAGGGCTGCGGGGGGTGGTGGGAGGGTGGGGGGAGGGGTGGTTAGGGTTAGGTTTAGGGTTTAGGGCTAGGATTAGGGTAAGGGTTAGGATTAGGATCAAGGTTAGAATTATTGGTTAATTAGGGTTTAAAGCAGAAAATTAGGATTAATGACTAACGGCGGTTAACGCCTAGTCATTAAGGGTATTTGAGGGTACCACTTGAATTAGTTTTAAACTTAGGGGTACCTGGTGAATTTTGAAAACATGGAGGGTACCATGTGAATTTTCTGAAAACTTGGGGGTATCAGGTGAAAAAACCGTAAAAAAAAATTAAAGGTTAATTTTTTTCAAAGTTATAAAGTTAGAAAGTTAAAAACCTACTCTTTATTACCTGTAATATCATTGTTGTTAGAATTAGTAAATCTTATTGTATCTAATTTATAAATATTTTAAATCTAAATACTTCCTCCGTTTCTTTTTAAATGCAACAATTGGACTTTCACGCGCAACGAGGCATTACTTTGACCATAAATATCTATAATTACATATAGGTAAAAATTATAAAAATTACATATTATGAAAGTAGGTCGCGAGACAAATCTAACAAGATGTCACTTGACTATATTTTTCATTCTGTACTAATCACAAATCTTAGTCAAAGTGATAAGCGTGAATAGTGGAAAAGTCCAATTGTTGCATTTAAAAAGAAACGGAGGAAGTAAGAAAGATTTAAAAAAAAAAAAAGAATACATATTACGGTCCAACAGGTCCAAACCGGGACCGGTTCCGAAAAATTCCGGTCTCGATCTCAGTCCGCATAATTTCCAGATTCCGCTCCACCGTCCATCCAGTTCTGGTCTGGTCCTCGATCGGTGCATACCCCTAATAATGGTAAGGCATATAAAAAGTTAACAAATGACAATGAAATAGGGAGAAATGATACAAGTTTGATAAAAATGACATAGAAGTGACTCAGTGAGCACTGTTATAAAAATTCTGATCCAAATCTTACAATCTATTATTCTACTATCCACAAGGATCTCATCGATCCCGAACCTATGTAGAATCTTGATTTTGTTGAATCTTTTGATCCTACCCAACTACAAAAATACACATGGTAGGATCTTAATACTATTCTATGATTCTAGGATCCAAATTTATCATAATTAATTCATAAAGTAATTTCACACATTATCTTTCTCCTATAAATTTTGGCTGCGTGTTACTTCAATCTTAGAGCATTAAACTACTATCACCCACGAATGGAAAAAAAAGTCATTGTAAATGTATGTAAATTTGTAACATGAGGCATTTACCATATTTTTGCATAATTATCACTATCTTACCTAATCATATAGGATCTTAAATCCTGCCAATTCGATCCTACTAATTGCTGCGATCCAAAGTAGGATTCTGATCTTGATAACATTACAAGTGAGTAATAATCACATAGATTTACAAAAGACTTAAAACAAAACAGTTTTAAAATGATATGAAACATACAAATAATGACATGATAGAGTTTTATAAATAACGTGAAACAAATTTAAAAATGACATGAAACAGTTATAAAATGATATGAAACACACCAATACAATGACATGAAATAATTTTATAATAACATATAACAATTATATTAGCTCGCTTAAGTGAGATTTTGTTATACAATAAGTTATAGTGTAATATATTACACATGAGACGCACCCAAATTTATTATGATTGAACAATGAACATGGTACGTAGCTAGCCTAGTAGGTAACTAGCTATGTAGTACGTACATGACTTTAGATTGGTCTCTCTTTTCCCTATTTACCTTCAATTGATTACAGGGACCGAAAGAAACCTTAAAATTATCCCTAATAGTCAAGTATAGATAAAGTTTGCTTAGCAATAAGATTCCAACTATAATTATAATAGTTTGGAAAAGCAAGTATAATTATCAACTGACACACCTCACACAAGCAAACAAAGATATGGTGCTATATTTAGCTGGGATAACTATATTATAACTACTACAGTTGTAGTAGTAGTTTGATTTGGTTGATGATGACTAGGATTATTATTTAATCTTGTGTATCAGATTCACCAAGAGCTGGCCCAATAGCACATGGATACATGCTGCAGCTTGATTTATTCCAAGACACGTAATAATTAAATCAAAGAACTTGATTAATTTTAGTGTATGGATCAGCTTATGAATTATCTAGAAACCATTAAGGGAATATTTGGTTGAAGATCTTGGAATGGATACGATATCATTAATGATCAAAAAAAATGTTTGATTGAGGTACCATGGGTATATGGAATCTCATATTTATAGGTTTCTCATCCCCTCTAAACTTATGGAATCTCATAGTCACCATCTCTAAAGGAGGACATTCCTATACCTCCCTTTCATTAATGGATTTTAAATCCATACTTTTGAATGAAACAAACAACACATATAAATAGCAATGGATTGTGAATTCATAACTATGGGGTCTCATTCTCATACCATTCAATCCAATTAGTTGAACCGAATGCCCCTTGGAAGTTAGGTTCATTCGGCATCACTTTTAGTTTTACGGTTTTTTTGGCATCAAGATTTTAAAAGTTCTTATAAATGCAAAACTTTCCTTTTCAGAGAGTAGCAGCATATATGCAACACTTCTATACTTAGTTAAAGGAATCTCTTTCCGTTTCACATGAGTCTCTTACTCTCTTTAGATCTTTCTATCTATTTTGTCATCGCATGGGCTCATTCAAATTTGTACATGTAATTGTACACCCCTCTTTTCACCTTATGTTATAGAAGTACTTATTATAGAACAAAGGAAGTATATATGAGTGGTATGATGAATTCCAAACAAGTCATGTATATTAATCTTCTTTATTTCATGAGCTACAAATTTTGATTTCTATATTTTGATTTCTAGTTTTTCTTTTTAAAACTTTAGAGCCAAAAAAAATAATGAACATCCCCGACTAATAACCCCTCAATTGCTTATCAACTACTTATCTTAAAAATTTAATTTTTGAACTAATATGTAATGGCACATTGATATTCTAAAAGCTCAATAATATCTATATAAATATATTAAAAGGCGTTTTAAATAAGGAAGCGTGTCACGTGGCTCTCCCTATGGAGTTTTAGTTCATGTAATCCATGTATAATATAGAAAATTAGAAATTGCATAGTATAGGTTTTGATCTCATGACCTCAAGTTCATATACTAAAGTTTTAACCACTAGACCAAGTTGTATTTAGTGTTATCATATCAAAGTACAATATTAATAAATGAAATTTTTTTCTTACCCGGGCATAGCCCGGGCCTAATAACTAGTTATTTTTCAAGATTTTGAACAGTTATAAAAACATAAAGTAAAATTTCCAGTCGAGTGCAATATTGTAAATGAGCTATTACGTCTGGAGACTACATACAAACAAGTTTGGCCAAAACTTGATCAAATCCTGTTTGCAAGTAAATCAAACTCGTTTAATTAGTAAGTGAGCCAAACTTGAACACCGTTTTATTCGACTTGTTAATGTTCACAAGCAACTCGTTTAATACTTGTATTTTTTTTGTTTAAAATCAGCTTGTTATGATTTCTTTTATTTTAAAAGAAGTCAATAAATCACTACACAAATTATCCTTTATAATATCTGGTCGGATGTAGTTTTCCTTTTAATTGATGACCTTTGCACTTTTTCGTAGTTGGCCCATAATTTTTGACATAGCCTTACATCGTCCTGTTACATACTAATATTATTGTGGATCAAAACCATTCATATGGCATAATTACCCTTTAATTATGTAGTAACCTTTTAAAACCTTATATTACACTAATTTATTATTATCTTACATACTGATAGTTTTTTTTTTTTGAGATAGTCACACCTTCATTAGTTTATCATAATGAAATTTCCACATTTTTCCTCTCATAATCACCCTCTACAATCCATACCTACTCCTCTTTCATACTTTTTTTTTTTTATATAGTGATCCTTATTTATTATAAATAACATGTACTAGCATTAGATCTACATTAATTTAGTGTAGACTCACTACAAAAAAAAAAGCTCATATAGCGACGGATTTTAGAAACGGGTTTAATCCGTTTCTAATTTAGAGACGAAAAATTTACAATCCATCTCTAAATTATTTAGAGACAGACTTTTAAAATCCATCACTAAAGTGTTGGGACAATTTCTCCTAGACTTTTTCAAAGAAAGTCAGATCTAATTTAGAGACGGAATTTTTAAATCCGTCTCTAATTTAGGGATGGATTTTAAAATCCGTCCCTAAATTAGGGATGGATTTCAAAATCCGTCCCTAAATTAGAGACGGATTTAAAATTTCCATCCCTAAAGCGTTGGGGCAATTTCTTCTAAACTTTTTCAAATTAAAGAAAGTTAGATCTAATTTAGAGACGGAATTTATAAATCCGTCTCTAATTTAGAGACGGAATTTTTAAATCCATCTCTAATTTAGGGACGGATTTTGAAATCCGTCTCACTTAGAGACGTATATTATAATTCAAAGTGTAGGGGCAATTTCTCCTAAATTTTGCCAAAGAAAGTTATATCTAACTTAGAGACGGATTTTAAAATCCGTCCCTAATTTAGGCACGGATTTGAAAATCCGTCTCTAGATTAGGGACAGATTTTAAAATCCGTCTTTAATTTTAGTCAAGTTCATAATTTTATAACGCAATTTAAAGACAGATTTTGGAATCCGTCTCTAATTTAGAGACGAAAATTCAAATCCGTCTCTAAATTAGAGACGAATTTTCTAGATCCATTTCTAATATTTCTTTTAATTATTATGAATTCCATACATAGAAGTGTACAAGTAATACTTGGTGTAGTTGGTTGGAGTTTCTCCTTGTGACTTGGAGGTCACATGTTCGATTCCTGAGACGGAATTTGGAATCCGTCTCTAAATTGTAGAGACGGATTTTATGGATTTCCGTCCCTAACTCGAATTAGCGACGAGGTTTTTAACGACGGATGGGTTCCGTCTCTAAATCCATCGCTAAGCACATATAGCGACGGATTTGGGCAATTTAGAGATGGATTTGTTCCGTCGCTAAAGACCACTTTTTTTGTAGTGACTAGGGGTGAAAGTTCGGTATATAGTTTGGACTTAGGCCTGCTCCGATCTAACCCAAACAAAATTTAGATTTTAATTTTTCAATCCAAAACCAAACGAATCAGAGTTTGTGTTCAAACCAATCCAAATTCAAAAATTCAAACACTAGATTGGTGCAATCCGAAATATCTACATTTTCAAATACTAGATTGGTTCCAATTCAAAACATCCAGAATTTCAATTTCTATTCTTTTGATGAAATAATTTAGATACGAGCATCAAAATAAAGTGTTTGATACTAAAAATAATTCATACAATCCCAAAACGATCAGCAATAACAACTAATAATTCGTACAAACCAATAAATTTTTTAACAACACTTAAACTTAATCTCAAATCATCATGCAAAATAATAGTCTTGAGTGTACCATACTCACGGTACAACGAGTGTATGATAAAAGTTGTACCATAACTACTCATGTTGGTTTTGGAATTTAATTAAAACAGTTGATTCAAACTTTAAGAAAGTAACTGTTAAAGTTGACAATTCATTGGAGCTGAGGCTTGAACTTAGAATGTAAGAGCTCGAAAAAATAAAATGCTTATAAAGGCTTTGTATGGCAATCCTAGCTGAAAATAAATTGAAACTGATAAGTTAACTAAAACTGATAAGATAAGCTGAAACCGATAAGGTCTTGGGGCCCGATAAGGTAGTTAATTAGCTTAACTATTTGGCAAAAGAGTTAGTCTTGCATAGACCTAGTCCACAATAATATTATTGTGGACCAGAACCACTTATTTAACGTAGTAACCCTTTTTTTCATATAGTAATCTTTTAAAATCTTAAGTTACACTATACAATTACTATCTGCCATAGTGACCGTTTTTTTAATATAGTCACTCTTTCTCACACTAGTTTATCATAATGGAAATTTCACTTTGTGACATAGTAACCTTTTTTCACATAGTCAAACTTTACAATCTAAATCTACTCATCAATTATATGTATTTTTTTATATAGTGACCCCTTTTTTTCCTTAAATCACATGAATTAGTATTAGGTCCACATTAATTTAGTGTATACCAAGTCCATATAAGTTTTTTACTTGGCAAAATTAATTGCGTTTAAGTTGATAAATTATTTTCGCAAAATTAGTTGATATCAAAAAATTTAAAAGATTTTCCAAAATTCGATCACCTGATTTTGAAAAGGTCAAAAAATTTAACTTATCAATTAAGTTATTTTAACCACCTGAAATTTCATTTTAGGTGCTCCCCAAATAATATTAATTATTTTCGCAGCTAAATTATATTAGCATCTTATCATTTACGGCCAGTTTTGTTAGTGGTCATAAATAGTGGTAATTTAATTTAGTGTAAATTTGTAAAGAAGTTATCATGTCAATGACAATGGGAATGAAACTTTATCAAAAAAAACATGGGTTTCCCGTTATAAGCTTCAATTACCACCCAATACCACCTTCCCAAGTGATAATGGATAGTAATGAGATTTTAGGAAGAAAATGAATATCTTGGGATGAAGTAGCATTATCATAGGTAATTACATTGGAATCTAGTACAAATTTACACTATAATGCATTACCATTCCCACTATTTATGGCCTCTTACCAAACGGGTCATTAAGCTAACTAAAATGATTCCCAAACAGAGCCAAGAAACTCAAACAAAGAAAGTTTAAAACTTTTTTTTTTACGCATATTACTACAACTACTCTTAGGCCCTGTTCTTTTGAACTTATTTTGGCTGAACTGAACTTATTTTTGCTGAACTGAACTTATTTTTACTTATTTTTGCTGAACTGAACTTATTTTTACTTATTTTTGCTGAACTAAACTTATTTTTGCTAAATAATAATAATAAATAATTAATAATTAATAATTTATAATAAATAATAATAATAAAAATAATAAAAATAATAATAAATAATAAATAATAATAATAATAATAATAATAATAATAATAATAATAATAAATAATAATAATAATAATAAATAATAATAATAATAATAATAATAATAATAATAATAATAAATAATGATAAATAAATAATAATAATTAATAATAAAAAATAATAAAAAATAATAATATATAATACATAATAAATAATAATAATAATAATAAATAATAAATAATAATAATAATAATAATAAATAATAAATAATATAAATAATAATAATTAAAAATAATTAAAATAATAAATAATAAATAAATAATAAATAATAAATAATAAATAATAATAAATAATAAATAATAAATAATAAATAATAAATAATAAATAATAAATAATAATAATAATAAATAATAAATAATAAATAATATTAATATTTATAATAAAAAATAAATAATAATAAATAATAAATATTAAATAATTAATAATAAATAATAATAATAAATAATAAATAATACTCCCTCCGTTTAATTTTAATTTACTCACTTCACTTTGGGGGAGAATCAAGGAATAAGTACAAAAGTATGAGAGAGAAACTGAAAAGGTGGAGAGAGAAACTGAAAAGTGAGAGGGAGAAAGTAAAAAGTGGGTTAAAATATTAAAAAGTGGATGCTATGGATGGAAAAAGAGGAGAAAGTAGATGTGACATGTTACCTAAAATAGAAAAAGCAACAGTGTGTAGATTAAAAAGAAACAAACCAAAAAGGAAAGTGTGTAGATTAAAATGAAACGGAGGGAGTAATTACTAAATAATAAATTAAAAAAATATTAAAATAAAAAATAATATAAAATAAAAAATACAAAAATAAAATAAATAAAAAATTCAAAAAATTCAAAAAATACAAAAAATACAAAAAAAATTTACAAATTCATCGTTATTATAATTATAATATTAATAATAATAACAATATTAATAGTAATATTGAAAACAAAAATAATACTTACAACATTAATAGTAATACTGAACTTATTTTTGCTGAACTGAACTTATTTTTACTTATTTTTCTTTGAATCGAATTTATTTTTACTTATTTTTGCTGAAAATAAGTCCAAAAGAATAGGGCCTTAGTAATGATTACTCCGTAGAATTCAATCCTCAAATTATCCAATAAAGATTCTTTAACAAAAACCAAACACTCCTGGAATCTTTGTATCTTGGAAATTCGCCAAACTCTTAAGAGTTCTACCAAACTACTCTACTACTTCATATTCATAAGGTGTCCTTATTTTTAGGTAACTTATCAGAAAACCACTACAAGTGGGCCTAAACAGCATCAACTGTCGGTTTGAATTTATTTAATTAAGGATATCCACTTGCTAAGGCACATGTATTTTCATCATGTATGAAGGGCCAATAATATTGCCCTTTCGTGTCTTTGAAATATACAATATTACCAAAATCATATGTCATTTTCATGAAACTTAACTTTTTTGGCTTGTTTGTTGGTTTTTAAAATTAGCTCTCTACTATCTAGTGCTAAGCTTTTTTCTGTAGAATTTCCACTCATGAGAACCTTTACTATCGTTTTTGCTTGCTTGCTTTGTACGATCATGTACATCAACCACTTTAAGTACCCTTTTTCTCCTGGCATGCTCATATTGCTTTTCAAAAGTTCCACTAAAAGTTGTCTTTGAAGTTTAAAGAATGAAATGAAATCACAAATTGTAGTCCGTAGCTTAGAGAAATTTCTATGTACAAGTCAATTATAAACAGGGAAAAAGTTAAAGTGGTAGTTTTAAAGTAGTGTGTGAATTTACTTTAAGAGGGTTTAGGTTATTCTAGATAAAGTAAAATTTTGCCTTAAAAGAAGGTGTTTCTAGATTTATTGTTTTTTTTTTCAAAATAACAAAAAGTAGAGGCAGTTGTAAACAATATTAAATGAGTTTAAATAAATTTACGACGTATATCTTAAATAAATAAAAAAGTTAAAACCCCCTCTTTCTCCCTCCCTCTCGATTCCCAAATACCCTGACCTCCAAAATTGTTGATTTTTGGGGCTTCTATCTTTCGCCAATACGTCCAATGATTAATAATATTATAAATTACAATTGGACCTAACCGATTTAATTAGAGCTTGATAAGGTTGCTATAATCTAGTAGTTCAAAGTATATAACTAGCTAGTTAAACACCAAAACTAAAGGTGTATTTTTCTTGTGTTATAGTTCTTGTGTTGGTTCCGCTGCAACCAAGGTATAATTTGGGCCAATCAATTCTAGTATTAAAATATGCAAAGATCAGTATGTTCCTATCCATAGATTCATTTAAACCTATATCACTACCAATATTATTTGTGAAACAAACTCCAATTTTTGTTGTTTTCTCTTAATATCTACAATTGATTGTTATTTTTTTTTTGGGAAATTCTATATGGTGACCCTCAACTTTTTTAAATTCTATTTGGTAGATAATTTTTATCTTTCCTCTATTTGGTAACTCTCTACTCTATTTTTTTATTTTCTTTAACCTTATTGCATTTTAAAATTATTTTTTAAATAAAAACTGATTTTTTAATTACAAAAAAACTGATTTTAAAATGAAAAAAAAAAACTCAAACCCTCCTCCCCCACCATAACCACCCATCCTACCACCCCCTCTCCTCCTCTAGCCCTAACCCCGACTCACCGAGGCAACTCCTCCCCCCCGACCCTTCGACAAACACCCCCCATACACCACGACCCTCCGACACGGCTGTGAGCACCGCCACCCCCAAAACCAAAACAAACACAAGTGCACTACTAGTGGCGGCGCCGGTCCAGAGCACCAGCGCAGCACCATTGAGATTTGAGAACAGTGGCGAGGCGGCCACTAGTGCTAATGATGAAATTTCAGACAGAAAAAAGGACTTCACTGAGAGAGAGAAAAGAGAGAAATTGCTACTCAAATGGGATAGCAGTTCACCAGCCACCAGGGTTCCTTTGTAGGTTGGCTTTACTTGTTTTTTTAATTTTAAAATAATAAAAAAAACTCAATATTCGAGGGTAGGAGAGGTGTTCCGAGGGTGAATGCAGGGGGATGATTTCGTTGATGGGGTTGTTCGCAGGGGTGTGAAGAGGTGGTTTGTTTAATTGATAGGTTGTTCGCGGGGGAGTGGGAAGAGGTGGTAAAGGCGTGGGGAAGAGTTGGTTTTGGGGGTGGCGGTGCTTGCGGGGGTGGGGTGGCGGTGGTCACAGGGCGGGGTGGGATGGGGGTGGTAACAAGAGGTCGAGAGTGGGGGATTATTGGCGATGGTCACAAGCTAGGGGATGGGAAAGGAGGGTGGGATGGGTGGTTATGGTGGGGGAGGGTTTGAGTTTTTTTTTTTTAATTTCAAAATCAATTTTTTGTAATTGAAGAACCAGTTGTTTAATTAAAAAATGATTTTAAAATGCAATAAGGTTAAAGAAAATACAAAAAATAGAGTGGAGGGCTACCAAATAGAGGAAAGATAAAAATTGTCTACCAAATATAATTTAAAAAAGTTGAGGGCCACCATATAGAATCTCTAAAAGGGAGAGAAATTGTCTCCTATTTGTCAAAGAACAATTTAATATCTTTTTGTTGGGAGATACAAAGAGAAATCTGGACACTCTTCTCTGAAGGAAGAGAATGGTTTAGTAATCATCTTTGGAGCATTAGTTATTTATACTCCTTCCATTCCTTTTAGTACTTCTTATTTCAAATTTTGTTTGAGAGATAAAAAAGTCAAAATACGGATAACAAATAGAAACGAAGGGAATATATATATTTTAGAAAATATCAGTTATAGGGGTATTGAATATTTGAATAAGCTATACTCCCTCCGTCCCACAAAGATCTGAACAATTGTTGGGACACATAGGTTAAGGTGATAAGTTGTAGTGTAGTTATTGTAGGAATATATAGATGCAAATAGCGGAATTTCAGGAAACAATTTCCTAACATCAATCATAGGATCGCAAATATAATCAAACATATGAATCATTCAATAGGGATTAAATATCAAACCTTTGTAGCGTGATTTCCCTGTTGTATGCAAGCTTTGAAGATCCGAGAGCCCCAAGTGTTGCTCCTCTAATCAGTCCACGAGCACCAGTTGAACACCAACGTTTGCTAGAACGGAAGAGAAGAAAATCCTCTTGCTTTTGATGGTATAGGCGCCGGTTTAGGGAATAGGTCTAGGGTTTCTCTTTCTCTCTCTAGTGAAAAGAAACTGACTAATCAATTCATCACCTAAACCCTAATATTATATCCTATATATAATAGAAGAGTCATAGGCTAGTTAGGAGAACTAATTCTCCTCCTATTCCCCTTTGGACCGGCCCAATCCTAATCCTAAATGGATTTGGATTGCTTTGTCCAACTTGTGCTACAATGTGTGACCTCATAGGATTAATCTATTTTAGTTATAGGCCCAATCAATATTGTCCTATTAATCATATTTATTCTCTAGCAAATAAATACGATTACTAAAATAATTAACTTTATTATCTTCATAATAACATTCCTATATATATTTAGTAATTGCCGGAATGTCTAAGGACATATTCCTTCAATCTCCCACTTGTCCGAAGACAAGAGTGCAATGTTAAATTCCTTAAGTCACTTAATGTCAAATTTGATAACACAATGTTATTCTCAAATTTTGTTCCTTGATCGCTGAGTTCGAACTGCTCAAATAAGGATTAACTCTTTAATCCTATTCCGCATGGCCATGCAATTTTCCGATTCTCGCTCATCAAGAGGCCCGAGACACCATTCCTATTTAATAGGAGGACTTATCCACTCTTGTATGACCATAACTCCCACTCAATTCTTAGCCCACCCGATCACTTGCCTTTATAACCTCCTTTTACGGCGCGGCGTTTAACGGTGTCAAAGTTAAACTAATTATATTGTGGTTATTAAGACATACTCATGTCTAAGGAATCCACTAAATATAGTAGTTTGATTCTACTTTTAGAATCTAATTAGGTCAAGTCTCAATGTATCAACTATACATCCATATAATCAATTAGACATCTCTATGTCTCCATAGCCCATGGAACTGCGCTATCAATTAATTATATACTAGCCTTTTAAATAAATCACTTATGTCCAATTTAGTGATTTAGACTAGGGACTTTAAATAAATTGTGATTTCCGTTCACTTTATAGGGTTCCATTATCAAAACGTTTTCGATAATCCTATTTGAAAACACAAATTATTTGGACATTTTATTTAATACTAAACCAAGTGATTAAATAAGAAACGAATTTTTATTGATAAACATTCAAAGCATAATAAATGTCTTTACAATTGTAAACATGAAGTAAACAACCTAAAGCCATTCTCCCATATGCTTAAGCCCCATAGACCTAGTATGACACTCATGCTTAGGATGAGCAAGCGGTTTAGTCAAAGGATATGCTATATTATCCTCAGTATGAACCTTGCTTACATATGTGTATCCAGTAACAACTAACTCCTCATCTCCACCATATACCAAAAATTATCCTTAGTCCTTCGCAAGTACTTAAGGATGTTTTTCGCTGCAATCCAGTGCGCATCTCCTGGATTTGACTGGTATCCGCTGCATATACTCAAAGCATATGCAACATTCGGTCGAGTGCATATCATGGCATACATAAAGGATCCTACTGCAGAAGGATAGGGAACATTACTCATACGCTTGACCTCATCAGGACTCGAAGGACACTGAGTCTTGCCAATTGTTATGCCATGTTGCATGGGAATGAAACCTCTCTTGGAGTTTTCCAGCTTGAACCTTGCAAGAACCTTATCAATATAAGTCTCTTGACTAAGTCTAATCAGCCTTTTCGACCTATCTCTATAGATCTTTATTCCCAATATGTACTCAGCCTCTCCTAGGTCTTTCATAGAGAAACAATTTTTAAGCCATTCCTTGACTGACTCAAGCATGGTCTTATCATTTCATATGAGAAGTATGTCATCCACATACAAGACCAGAAAAATAATACTACTCCCACTTAACTTGTATACACAAGATTCCTCTTCATTTCTGAGAAAGCCAAATTTCTTGACTGCCTCATCAAATTTGAGGTTCCAACTCCTTGATGCTTGCTTTAGTCCATAAATGGACTTCTTAAGCTTGCATACCCTCCCTGGATTTTCTAGATCTTCAAAACCTTGAGGTTGTGTCATGTACACATCCTCTTTCAAGAACTCATTCAAGAAAGCGGTTTTGACATCCATCTGCCATATTTCATAGTCATGAAAGGCAGCGATCGCAAGGATTATCCTAATGGACTTCAGCATGGTTACTGGTGAGAAGGTTTCATCATAGTCAATACCATGAATTTGTTTGAAACCTTTCGCCACCAACCTTGCTTTGAAAACATTAATGTTTCCATCCTTGTCTGTTCTCAACTTGAAAATCCATTCGCATCCAATGGGTTTTACCCCATCAGGCAAATCAACCAAGTCTCATACTTGATTTTCAAACATGGAATCCATTTCAGATTTCATGGCCTCAAGCCATCTTTCAGAGTCTTGACTATCCAAAGCATCTTTGTAGCTAGTAGGCTCTTCTGATTCTAAAATCGTTATTTCAGAACTTTCAGTCAAAAGGAAATCAATATATCTCTTTGACGGAATGATGGTCCCACTAGACCTATGTTGGGGAACAACAGAAGAAGTTTCTACCTCACTAGGTTGAGTGACTTCGCATGGAGTATCTCCAAGTGGGACGGTAGGAGGTACGTGAATTGAATGCACCACCTCCTTAGCATTTTCATGCCGGGCCGCCTCTGATGAGGTGTTAACCTCATCCATTTGTTGCTCATCTCGAACTTCTTCGAGATATACATTTCTCCCACTTGTTTTTCTGGAAATAAACTCCTTTTCCAGAAAGACACCATTACGAGCAACAAACACTTTGTTTTCGCTTTGGTTGTAGAAGTAGTCTCCCTTAGTCTCTTTTGGGTAACCCACAAAAAGACATTTATCGGATTTGGGTGAAAGCTTATCAGAAAGTAAACGTTTTACATAAGCTTCACAACCCCATATCCTTAGAAAAGACAATTTTGGAACGTTTCCTATCCACATTTCATATGGTGTCTTTTCCACTACTTTGGATGGTGCTCTGTTAAGTGTGAATGTTGCTGTTTCAAGCGCAAATCCCCAGAATGAAATAGGAAGATCAGCAAGACTCATCATGGATCGAACCATATCAAGTACACTTCGATTCCTTTTTTTAGAAACGCCATTTAACTGTGGTGTTCCTGGTGGAGTCCATTGTGAAAGTATTCCACAATCCTTCAAATGATCACCAAATTCTTGAGATAAATATTCACCACCACGATCGGATCGTAATGCCTTAATTTTCTTCCCAAGTTGGTTTTGTACTTCATTATGGAATTCCTTAAATTTTTCAAAGGATTCCGACTTATGCCGCATGAGGTAAACATATCCAAATCTGCTCACATCATCGGTAAAAGTAATGAAGTAACTGTACCCTCCCCTAGCCAACGTACTCATAGGTCCACACACATCCGTATGTATGAGGGCTAAAAGATCATTGGCCCTTTCACTTGAACCTGTGAAAGGAGACTTTGTCGTTTTGCCCCATCAAGCAAAACTCACAAGTATCAAATGATTCGAAATCAAAATATTTGAGAATTCCATCTTTATGAAGTTTCTCAATGCGCTTTGAGCTTATGTGGCCTAATCGACAATGCCATAGGTATGTAGGGTTTGAATCATTTGCTTCATGTTTCTTGATGTCTATGTTATAGATGTGGGTTTCCAAGTCTAGCACATATAAACCATTTGATAACTTAGCGGAGACATAGAACATATCATTCAAATACGCAGAACAACAATTGTTCTTTATTGTAAATGAATAACCTTCGGAATCCAAAACAGGAATCGAAATAATGTTCTTTGTGATAGCAGGAACATAATAACAATTATTAAGTTCTAAAACTAATCCTGAAGGTAAAAGTAGACTATATACTCCCACAGCCAATGTAGCAACTCGTGCTCCATTGCCAACGCGAAGATCTACTTCTCCCTTTCCCAATGTTCTACTTCTTTTGAGGCCTTGCATATTACAAATAATGTGCGAACCACAAGCGGTATCAAATACCCAAGAAGCAGAAGTTGCTAAGTTAACTTCTATAACATACATATCTGAACTAGAAACTCCTTTCTTTTGATCCTTCAGATACTTGGGGCAACTACTTTTTTTAATGACCAACCTTATTACAGGTGTAACAATAGTGCTCAGCAGCAACTTTTGGTTTTGGTGTAGTCTTTTGCTATTCAGAAGTTTCAGACTTGGCAACTTGTTTGCTTTCGTCCTTCTTAATAGCAATCCCATTCCTATTGAGCGATTGCCCTTTACTAACCATAAGAACATCCTCATATTCTTTTCTAGGCTGGTTAGGGATGTTTCGCTCAGTCTGAGTTAGCCTTTCATGCATTTCTTGCATCGTTGCTTCCTCCCCTTGCATGTGAAAGCTGTTGAACTTTTGAGTTCTGGGAACGATTCCCTTATCCCTTTCACTTGCAATGAAACGTTTAGCATTCAATTTGTCCTTCGAAAGGACGGAGCGCAAATTACAAGTAGAATTGTTGGTGTTGATATTGTTGTTACTAGACATAATTACTACAACAAATAATAAAGCAAGATTCAATCAATGTTTATCAAAAAAGCAATAATTAAACAAATTTTAATTACTACTACCCTTTATTCAAAATGAAAGTCCCCTATTAAATAAAGAAATAACCAAGATCCCCTCCCACTACAATCAAACGGACTTTGGCCCTGCCTTCAATTTATAGCAGTTGAGGTAAGTAAACACTTTACTAATTATAACTAATTATAATTCTTGGTAGACAGGTTAACAACTCCTTGTTTACTCCTATCTCTTAGCTTCAAAACCCAAAACTTTGTCTTTTGATGATTTTGTTGAGTTAAACCAAACATTAACATGTAAGTTTCAAAAACCTACCCTACTATCCCCGGAACTATGAGCAACACCCTGCTTTGGCAGAACCTATTACTCATGATCTAAGGCTTTATAGGTGTTGTTTGGAAAAGCAATTGAACTCAATATTACTTTTGGGGACCTAAGTTTACTAATATGGTCAATTAATAGTGAACACATGAATCAATTAACCACAAACAAACTTAGAAGCAAGCATTTAAACAAAATAAATGCAAGATTTTAATAAAGCAATAATTAAAATGATCTAGTATGGCCCCTATACTTAGGAAAATAACTAATCTTCATGAATCCTCCCTTGAATCTCCATGGATCACCATCCTTGAAACTCCTTGGATCCTCATGCTTGATTACATAATTTGAATTAAATAAATAACAAAAATTTAAAGTTACAAAAATACAAACGATTCGCAGATCGTATTTAAATTACATTCAAATATAACGATTCGCAGATCGTATTTACTATCCTAATTTGGGCCATACTAGTCATAACATGCAAAATATAATATCATACATATTACATTAAACATCCACGCATTTATAATATCATAATAAAATAAACACAAACTATTTACTTATTAACAATTAATAAGCAAATACAACTTTCCATAATAATTATAAAACTTAACAAATTTAAGCTAGAAATTATTTAGGAAACTTTATTATTTTAATTCAATTACTTATCTAGATATGGTAATAATCTTTATTATTCACAAATTTGCAAAATAGGAAACTTTTGGATTTATGCTCAAATATGGAAAATCAGATTTTCCTTAAAAACAATTTTTTTTTTGTAATGAGGGGTTGACTTGTTGACCATTGACCAGCAGCACAAGGCTGCCAGTCAACAGCCAACCTAAACCTCCCCCGTGGAAACGAAACCCGGCGACGAGACACAACCACACAACCAACGGCCCAAGAACAACCACCTTGTCGGAGCTCGACATCACAACACCACCCGCCGGCCTCACCGGCCAGTCCTCCGGCAGAACACGCCAGCAGTTACGCTGCCACGTCCACCCGCGCCAACAGTTCGCGTGAGGAGGGAAGGGTTGCGCACATCGCACGTGCGCCGCCCACCCTTCCCCACCTGGGTCGCCTTCTTTCTGCCTTATTCCGGCCGACCTATGTTGCCCTCCACCGTGGCTCCACCGGTGCAGGTGGGGCCACCCAGCCATGGTGGGCAAACTCTTTGAATTTTGTAACAATTTACAAAACTTCCATTAAATCTTTAATTAACAATTAATTTAAAGATTTAGGATTCAATTAGGTTTTAAAAATCCGAAAATTTGTGGCAAAAAATTTTCAATCAAACAACAAATCTTAAACAAATTTTTAGAATTGTTGAGATTAGATTTGAATGAATAATCTCCATTAAACATTAAATCTAACAAGAAATCAAAATTAGGGCAAAAATCAAATAATATCCGAAACATTCAGAAAATTAACAATTAAAATCTAAAAAATTCGAAAATTATTTTTAGGGTGATCTACTGAATTATCTTAACAAATAAAATCAAATATTTTAATTGTTATCCTTAAATTCTATGAATAATCAAATTAAACATAAAATTTAACCAAAATTCATAAATAATATGATAAAATTCGAAAATTAGTGGGAAAAATAATCAAATTATTTTCAGCCATCATATTATTCTAGATCTATGTGGGTGATGAACATTAGATTTATTTAACAAATTAAAAATCAAATCTTTAATTGTTAACAAATTATTTCAATGATTAATCAAATTAAACATTAAATAATTTTAAATCTAACAAATATACATATAAAAATCCGAAAATTTTGGAGTGAATAAACCAATTTATTTCGTCCATAATATAAAAAACTCGGAACTTTATAAAATTATTTGAGCATAAATCACAAATAAATCAATTATTTATAATTTCCAATCAATTAATATCAAATATTAATTATGCAAATTCAGGCCATAAATAAATCATCCCTTAATTGAATAAAAATGATAACTTTCCATACAATTACATGATCATATGAATATTATGAATTAGGCAAAACTGATACCACTGTAGGAATATATAGATGCAAATAGCGGAATTTCAGGAAACAATTTCCTAACATCTATCATAGGATAGCTAACATAATCAAACATATGAATCATTCAATAGGGATTAAATATCAAACCTTTGTAGCGTGATTTCCCTGTTGTATGCAAGCTTTGAAGATCCGAGAACGGAAGAGAAGAAAATCCTCTAATCAAGTGTTGCTCCTCTAATAAGTCCACGAGCACCAGTTGAACACCAACGTTTGCTAGAACGGAAGAAAAGAAAATCCTCTTGCTTTTGATGGTATAGGCGCCGGTTTAGGGAATAGGTCTAGGGTTTCTCTTTAGTGAAAAGAAACTGACTAATCAATTCATCACCTAAACCCTAATATTATATCCTATATATAATAGAAGAGTCATAGGCTAGTTGGGAGAACTAATTCTCCTCCTATTCCCCTTTGAACCGGCCCAATCCTAATCCTAAATGGATTTGGATTGCTTTGTCCAACTTGTGCTACAATGTGTGGCCTCATAGGATTAATCTATTTTAGTTATAGGCCCAATCAATATTGTCCTATTAATCATATTTAGTCTCTAGCAAGTAAATACGATTACTAAAATAATTAACTTTATTATCTTCATAATAACATTCCTATTTATATTTAGTAATTGCCGGGATGTCTAAGGACATATTCCTTCAGTTATCAAGTGTTATTTTATTTAAAAAGTTGATGTGATAGGAGTTGGTGAGTATTTTTTATTAGAGGAGGGAGAAAGTTCGTTGTTGTGTAACTTTTTATTGATAAAAGGTTGAGTGTGGGCTAAAAATGTGTAAACGAAATAATATATTAACAGTGGGATCATGTCAAAAATGAAAGTATTCAAACTAAACTGGGACAAACATCAAAAAAAAGTGTTCAGACTATTCTGGAACGGAGGGAGTAACATCTTACATAGTCAGTCCCTATACCTCCAACTAAAATCCTCCATAGATCATATCATGCAGATGTAACTATCTGCTTTAATTACATAGGGGGTGTTTGGCAATTAGAGTTTTGGAGCAAAAAGAGAGTTTTGAACAACTTTTAAAGTTTTGACTAGTCAAAAACTTTAAAAGGGGTGTTTGGTAAAAGAGAGATTTTTGGAATAAAAACTCTCAAAATGAAAAAGTTAGAGGATTAGGTAAAAATATGTTCAATGACTTTTTTGCCTCTAATAATAATATTAGACATATGAATTAAAATGGTTATTGTCATTTCACACAAACAAATGGCAATAAGCTTTTAGCAATCAGTTAAATTTTACCAAACACATTTTTAAAAAAAGTTGTCAAATCAGCAGTCAAGTCTGTTGAACAAAAAGTTAAAACTCTAACAGCAAACTCTAAACTCCAACAGCTAAACGCTAAACTCTATTTGCCCCCATAACCCAACATCAAATATCTAGATATAGCTGCTTAATGCATAATGAGGAGGACAAACCCAAAATGTGTTAAAGGCTTAAAGCCATAGAGTAGGCTTAAGCGTGGTCCAATATATGGAACATGTAAACGGCAAACCGTGGAGAACTTACAACCTGATTTTTCTAGTAGTTTCTAATGAATGACCTTTGGGAATCATGAAGAAGTAGTATACTGTCGAGTGAAGCCAAAGATGTGCTTAGTTGTTTGTTTGTCTGATTCTTCTTTTTCTTTTGTTTTGTCTTTCTTGTTTGATAAGTAAGCAAATTTGTACAGTGATAATTTGAAGTTTGACAAATGAAATAAAGTTGTGGGGGAAGACTAACAAATCTACATGCATCGACGCAAAACCACATGGGTAGGACCTCTTTTATTTGACTTATTTAACCTTATTTATGGACAGACTACTGTGGTTGTTGAAAGATAATTAAGTCTCCTTCTCTCTCTTCCCCCCTCTATTTCCGTACTTTTCAGTTAACCTAACCCAAAAATAACAAGATTAATAGAATATCTAAATCAGGAGAAATTGTTGCCCATACTTTGTGTTATATTTATTCTATAAAATTTATTATGACCTAGATTGGTGCCATGTGCAGGATTGTAATCTGTAATGAAGGAGAGGGTGCTTTCTAGTCAATGGATACAAACTTTTCTAATTTTTTAATATTGTAGTAGAAATTGTATCTAGACGTTTAAATATTGAAGCAACTCAATATCAGAGATAAAATATAAAAAAATTGAATTGGAGATTGAAGAGATCAATGCATCAATTATCTCGCTTTCATGAGGGGTAATACTTCCTCAATTTTTCTCCCTAATTACATCATTTGGACTTTAAACTATTCGCATCATTTTCTTATACTATCTAACTAGTTTTGAATCTCATGCGATGCATAAGTTATTTTTCTTGTAGTTAGGGATGGACATCAGTCGTGTCTGGGACGGGTTCAGCCAGACCCAGCCAGACCCAGACCTATAAATCTTATTTTGGACCCAAATCCACAGGGTCTAAAATTATCTGGACCCTTACCCATATTCAATGAGTCTGACGGAACCTGGGTCTAAAACGGATTCAAAATAAGTCTCAAACTTATTAAGTGTTTTCATTTTTTTTAACTTGCATTTTTATACTCACATTTTTTAGTTATTAAAATAATAAAATACCAAAATATTAGTCTAATTCTTCTACAAAATATTCCTAATTGAAATATCGACTACAAGTTGGTTTAAGTCTCTGTTGGCGATGGATAAAATGAGAAGTTTAGGGCTCAAGAACTTGAGTCACTTGACTCAATGGTTGCGTGAAAATCTAAAAACTTAAATGCTAGCGTAAAAAGTTTCATTGCTCTTATATATTTTGTATTATTATTATTATTATTATTATTATTATTATTATTATTATTATATGTAAAAGAAAATGGGTATGTGGGGCGGGTCTGGTCAGGTTTGGACTGAATCTATCAGACCCGGACCTGCCTGGTTTTTAGCATCCAGACCCTAATTCGACCCACACCTAATAGGTCTCAAAATTCTAGATCCAGACCCTTTAAAATGGGTAGGGTCAAACCAGATCTAGGTCGGATCTTGAGTCTATGCCTATCCTTACTTGTAGCAGTATTATATTCATATGTCGTCGTGCGCTGGCTTTTAGACTCTGCTTTATATATTAATTATATGATATTTAGGTTGAGTCATGGTGTTAGGTTCAGACGTGATTAACTTTTGGGTCGGAGTTTTGTGCCCAACTCAGGGTGATTGGGCCGAGTTAGTTTAGATTTAAGTTTAAATTTGATTAAAACTACATCTATACAAATATATTAAAAGGCGTGCGAAAGAAAGCCTATGTGCCACGTGGCACTCTCCTCAACTTTCTAATGCAAATGTTTTATGTCTATGTGTACTCCTCACTTTTAAAAAAGAAATGTGTAAGTGCAAGGTATCAAACATGTGACCTTTGAAATGAAAAGTTAGAGCTTAACCATCAATACACTATGAATTTATTGTCTAATGTTTCAAATAAAATATGATAAAGTCTTGTAATAAGTATACTTAACTAAAAAGACTTGAACAAGTATATACATCTCTAACACTCTTATTACGTAACTTACAAGAGAATATTGATGTATTGTTTTCAAACTCAAACCTTTCAATTTTCTTTACTTATCACTTTGTGATATGAATTTTTTAATTTCTTAATGGACAAAAATTACGAAAAATAGCAAAATAAATTATAAAATTTAAAAATAATAACATATTAGTTTATTGTAACTGACCCGAGGCATCGCTCGGGCAAAAAAAGCTAGTTTTGGACCTAAAAACATGCCTGAACTGAAAATTTCGATCTGGCAAATTCCAACCTGAAACTCATGCTTCCCTAGTATTCAACATGCTATTAATACATATAAATATAATTATCAGTAGCCGACCAATACTAGGATATTAAAATCCTTATAGCTTTTATATCAAAGCTCAAGGAATTGGTGTTGAATTGTTAACAAAGGAAAAAAGTTGGAACTAAGTTTTGTCTCTAGCCTTGTTTGGTAAAGTGAGATTTGAGTAAAAATTAGAGGTTTCAATTCATATTAGAGGATTTGACTAGTCAATCCTCTAATTTGAGTGTTTGGTAAAGAGAGGTTTGAAATAGTTGATTGGATCTAAAAAAGCTCTTTTTAAAACTGGTGGGAGGAGTTTTTGACATTAAAGGTTTGGGAATGAGTGGGTAAATTACATATATGTCTAAATATTTTTCAAAATTACATTTATGAACAATCAAAAGTATAATAATGGATTTATGTCTATGTCCTTATTGGTCATTTTGCACAATTTAATAACGATCAGATATCAGCTACTTAAGAAACTACTTTATACAATCAGTTAATCAAACCAGCTAATACAATTAGCTAACAGCTATCAGTTGTCTGCTACTTGTCAAACGGGACTTACATGACTACATTAAAACCTCTATGACTCAATATAAAATTGAACAAGGATAAAGAAAATTCCGATTGAAAATCTTACATTATAAGTTAGACTTTGAGTTTCCACTTTGACACTTTGTTCACCAACCTTATGGTTGAATATTTGAATGGACTTTATGGATTTTTGACATTCATTGTCGATTTTGAAGCCAAGTCCAGTAAATTACCATTCAAAAGAGTGAACTTTCCCGTATATGACTAAGTATACAATTATCAAACAACGTATCACAATAGAATTTGAAGCATTATAGGGGGGCAAAAGAAAAGCGAGTTAACTTATCACTTTGCATTTTCCGTCAAACAGATGATAATTGACTACCGTAAATGCCGTTGTAGTTCTAGACTTCTAGTTGGCATATTGACGTATAGTGGTCCTCGTTCGCCTTTTCACACCTGAGACACAAAAACAAAACGAATCTGGGTGACGCTGACGCCATATAAGGGGAATAATGGAAATATGAAATGAAATGGTCGTGGCAAAATAATCGTGGTGGGTATCAACAAAAAAATATTCAAGTAATGTGAATCATGAATGCACTAAATAATATGCCCTATTCAAATTCCCATAAATAAAACACTAATAGTCTTTATTAGTTGATGAAATACACCCATTTTAGTAAGTACAATATATAGATCCTTCATAATTTTTATCACTGCGATTTAACTTTGGGAAATTTCCAATGGTAGGCTCCTATTTTTTAAAATTCTCAATGGTAGATTCAACTTTTTTTTTTCCCATTACTAGGCTTCAACTATTATTTATTTACTAAATGTGGCATTAGTAATAATTTTCCGTTAACAATCGGATTTTGACGTTAATTAGGCGTTAAGCCCCCTAAGTTAACTATGTTAAACCTAAATTAGCCTCTTTTCTTTTCTTTTTTTTTTACTGTTGCCATACTCCCGTTTCATTTACCCTCCTCTTCAAAACTCTTCATCTTCCCTATTGAAACACTCATCATTCAATCGCAACAGGGTTTCTTTTTGGAATTCAATTGCAATAGAAATTTCTTTTTCTCAATTAAACGCAAGGAAGTAAGGTATAACTACACCGAACTGAATTCCCTTAATTTTATTTGATTGATGTTCCTCTGTTTCTGATATATTTTCTCACTATTCGTCTCTCTGTTTCTGTGAATACTATGAGGATAAAGAATTGGCTCATATTTCCTTGAATATGGTATTTAATTATAAAGCTGAAAAGGCATAATGGGTTTATTTAAAAAAAAAAATCTGTATTTAAAATTTTTAATATATTACTCAACCTGGTAATTGGCATATATTTTGATGTCAATCTCATGAACTTCGATTTTGTGGGCACTGATCCACCTTGCAATTTTAAAAGTTAATCAATCTTTTTTTTTTTTATGGGAAGTTAATCAATCTTTATTGACTTCAATATTTGCGATTTGCACTTGCAACTTCTAACCTTTAATTTTTTATCTCTGTCCATTCGTCATTTTCTTCAACTGCAGTATATTCTTAGTTTAATGTGAACAACTCTTTTTGATTTGGTTTTGCTTTTCATTTCTTAGAAATCCACAGATTCATGTGAATTTTATTCATAGTTAGAAGCATGTGCAACTATAATGATGATGTTGACTATAATGAGTGAATGAGGTTGTTTAAAACTTATTCTATGTTGTTATATGTATTGCAGCATGAGTGAACAGGTTATGTTGAAGTTTCAGTATAGGGCTTTGGATGTTGATGTGGTAGTTGATGATGTTGGCAAAGTGAACATGATTGACCTCGTAGTTGACTATTGGGATGGTGCTAAGAATTCTTACATATCATATCCTAGTAACCCTACATTCTCTGATGTGTTCAAAATGAAACATTGGCCTTTGAATAATGATAAGGACCTTATGCAAATGTTTAGTAGGTTATCTAACGAAAAGTGCATTCATATATGGATAGGAGAGGTAACAAAACCCTCTGAGCTAGTCAATTCTGCTATGAGGTTGTATTCCTCCAAATTTCGGGAAACTACTAACAATGATGCCAACAAATAATCATCACCGCTAAGTTGACACCTAGAAGAAGTGTTAGGTTGAATCCAAATGCCTGAAGTCCACCATTAAGTCCTCCAATAATTCAAAGTCCTCAAGAACCTTCATTGGCACAACTTACGTAACCTCGTCCTTCACAAATTGATGAACTTTGGAAAGACATCCAAATATATCCTATTCCATCACCCAATGTTGCAGAGAGAGGAAGGGGAAGGGGTGGAGGGAGGAGTAGAGGGAGTGGAAGGGGCAGGGTTGCAGGGAGGAGTAAAGGGAGTGGAAGGGGCGGGTGTGCAGGGAGAGGTAGGGGGTTGGATAGTTGGTTCAACTCGCTCCTCAAATGATTCACAACCTTTTGTAACCCAATCGAAAAGACAATTAGAAACACAACCACGATTTCGAACCAATTAAATTTCCTAAGAACTACAAGGCAATGAACAAGAAGATGCCAATCACCACAGCTAGAAGGAAGGGGTTGTTTGTGCCTAAAAAGAACAATGACACATCGGTTGATGACAAGTGGACATGACAAAGACTCCTAGGAGAACTTTATCATTGATGGTGACTGATGCAGTAAATTTGGATGATGATGATGTTGTACATGGGTATGGTTCAAATGGAAATGGTTCACAGGGGGATGTTTCAGATGAGGAAGATTCAACTGAAGATGACAGCTTTAACCCTACAAGTGCACTTGATGATTCTAATTGACAGTGATGAGACTGTGGTTTCTGAGCATGATGATGATGATGAGTATGGTCCACTGACAGTGCATGACAACTTTGATCCTTATGAAGGACCTCAGTGGGAGGAGATGCTAGGAGGGGAAGAAGACACTAACTACTTCACAAAATTGTATGAGAATGGTGAGTTGTACACTAACCAAGACTTTGGAAAGATTGAGCTTAAAAGTTGGCAGCTTTTCACTGACAAACAACATCTGAGAGATGATGTAAGAGATAATTGCATTCAGTCTGGTTTCTCTATCAATGTAGAGAATGCAAGCAACAAAAGATATACTGTATATTGTGCTGCACTCAACTGTGCATGGAGGTTACATGCTTCTAGGCTGCCAGATGGTCATACTTGGGCTATAAAGTCTATCCAACATTCAGAGCACACTTGTGCAAGTCTGGAAACCAAAAACTCTATGGTGACTGCAAAATGGGCTGCTCGAGTGTTGCTTGAAGATATTAGGGCTAATAATGACATACCTGGAAAGTCGTTGAATGAGCTACTATGGTCTAGGTATGGGGTGCAAATGACTAAGAGCACATTTTACAGAATGAGGAGCCTAGCTTTGCATGAGATCCATGGTGGTTTTGATCAGTCTTATAGCCATCTACCTAAGTACTGTGAAGTTATTAGGATGACAAATACTTCCTCATCTGCAAATTGTGCTTGGTATCCTTCAACTCATCCAGAGAGGCCATTAGCATTCAAGAGCATTTTCATATCATTCAAAGCTTGTGTAGATGGTATATTAGCTGGCTGTAGGAGCTTAATAGGAGTTGATGGATGTCATCTAAAGGGTAACTATGGGGGTATAATGCTTTCTGCAATAGCTATGGATGGAAACAATGAGTTGTTTCCTTTTGCATGGGCAATTGTAGCTGCTGAAGACACTGACAGTTGGATGTTTTTCATATGGAATTTGAAAAACTTGCTCATGGATACTGGCAGGGGAGATGAATGGTGCTTCATTTCTGATAGGCAAAAGGTATGTGCTTACTTCTTGTGTTATTTTAACCTTAAGATAAAATGATTTCTAACTTGCTTTATCTTATATACAGGGAATTGATGCTGCTCTTAACTAATTATGGCCGAAAGCAGGCAGAAGGTACTGCACCAAGCATTTGTGTGAAAACTGGAAGAAGGCTTTTCCAGGTCCCTTAATGTTCAGTCTATTCTGGAAAGCATGTGGAGCAACATCACAGTTCACATTCAGAAAGGCCATGGAAGGACTACAGAAAGTGAATCGCACATCACTCATTTGGCTTTCAAATTTGGGGATGGAGAGTTTGAGATTATTGATGGAAAGTCAAGTCTTGCTGTCAGCTTGAACCAGCACACTTGTAAGTGCAACCTATGGCAAATCACTGGAATACCTTGTAAACATGGCATGAGGGATATATTAAGTATTGGGATGGATCCTATCAAGTTTGTGGATAACTGGTACACTGTTAAGCTTTACAAGTTAGCTTATGGAAGCAACATCAATCCAGTCCCTGATGTTGATCAATGGCCTGAGATAGATCTTCCACCACTGCAACCACCACAAATGAAGAGAGCTGCAGGCAGACCTTGTAGAAACAGAAAAAGGGGATCAGAAGAGGAAAGAAAGGGGAAGAGGAGTAAGACAATTCAGTGTGGCAACTGCAAAGAGTTTGGGCACAATACATTAACTTGTAAGGGTGGAAAAACAGCAAAGCAGAAGAAGGCTACACAAGGAAGCAAAAGCAAAGGAAAAAGTAAGACAACAAACAACCATGCTTCAACATCACAACCATCACACCCCAAAAACAAGAGCAACATGGGTGTTTCCTTCTCTACTGTACCAGGGGTGTTTGCCTCACAACCTGTGCCAAGGAAGACAAAGACACTTGCTAGTGTGTATTCATCACAGCCTTAGTTGATATTTGTGTTCTAAATGTTGATTTTGGCATTTTATGACTTGTGTCCTTGACTTTAAACCTGATTTGGATTTTTTAGCAGACTAATTATTTAGAAAATGAGGAGAATAGAACTTTACATCTCCCCACAAATTAATAAATCAATTCCAGCTTGGTATACTGGTTAAAATTCTCTCCATGGTATTTTAGTTTTCTTTGCACATATGGTAGTTTGGGTGCAGTGGCTTTCCATATGCCAACTGGAGAAGAAAGGGGGAGTGTATACAGCAGTGATAATGAGCTTAATAATTTTTTGTTTGACATGGTTGACTAGTTGTGAGCTTATGTGTCTATCTTTTGTGGCTTTTATATCATGAACATATGTAGGAAAAGCACACTTTTCTATGGTTTGCTGGACTACGTTGGTGTGCCATGGCATGTTCTCAAGTGTTCTTTTTATCATAGAAAATCAATCTAGATAGCTAAATAATGTACTACTCCTAGGTGTAGTAAAAATTAGGAGGAAAAGCATTAAAAGCTTGCTTTTGCCTTAAGTAACAAGTCCAAACATTGATTGTTCATGCGTATATACTACTAGATTAACAAGTCCAAACATTTCATTAATTCATTCTTTTTATGATCTAGACAGCTTAACATGAAATTAAAGTTTAACATAAGTATTAGAATTAAACATGAAATTAAACTTTAAGCCACATTAATGCTACATTTGGGTAAATTAGAAAAGTTGAGGCCTAGCAATGGGAAAAAAAAAAAGTTAAATCTACCATTGAGAATTCTTAAAAATAGGAGCCTACCATTGGGAATTTCCCTTTAACTTTTATACTTTAACTTTAAAATATAAAATTCAAAAATTAACAGGTGAGTTGTTGCATTCACTTCAATTCTTAATGTATATTTTGACGCTTTTAATAGAAAATTAAAAATATTGACGAATTGTGTGTTCACAAGTGTGAAAATCAAATTGTAAAGATAATTACATAATGTTGGAAGTATATATACAAAGCTCATTATGTCCACAATGTAAAGATTAGAAAATGGTGGAAGTATATATATATATACGAAGCTCATTATGTCCACAATGTAAAGATTAGAAAATGGTGGAAGTATATATAAGAAGCTCATTATGTCCACAATGAGATTTTATATACTTCAGAGATACATCATGGTCTTCGGATTTTTGTTTAAAAAGGAGACTAAGGACAGTGAGAAAGCATAGAAAAAAAAAGGAGGGTATTCATTCTTTTCACCTAAATTTTCATGAAATTACCAAAAGTGAACTTAATCGAACTTATCATAACTTAACTTAACTTATCTAAACTTAAAATAACTAGTTTGAACTTATTAAACTTGAAATTGTTCAAAGGTGAAGAAAACTCACCCTAATTAAAAGGAAAAAAAGAGCCCTTCAAGAAAGAAAAACTCGGATTTTTTTTTGCTACAATAAGGCTACGAAAAACCCGAACCTCCCGAAAGGAAAACTCTCACCACCCCCACCCCCCAAAAAGCGAGCGATGCATAGCAGCCCTAGGGGCTGGGGGTTTGGCAATTGCCAGTTACTGGTGACTGGTGGCTGAAGAGCCCCTTCCCCTTCTTGTTCTTTGTTCCTTGACTTGTCAAGTTTTTGAGCGCACCACCGCAAGTTGGCCAAATTAGTCGTTTACTTTATCACATTGTCGATTCCACTGATCCACATAAATCTAAGTTCCCGTCCACTTCGTGGCTTCAATGATGAAACGCTTCGGGTTAACCTCAACCCTTGAGATTAAAAAAAAACGTTTTGAGGGTTTCGGGCCAGGAAAACCATGAAGGAAAGTTTGGCCCTTAAGTGCGAGGTTTATGTCGTGGAGAAGATGGCAACCTTGAAGATTATTGAGGCATTGATGGCTTTGGTGGTTAAGTCTCAATACCTCAGTTCTTCCTTAAGGAAAGATCTAGGAAATCTGATCAATAGAATTCACTCCTGAAGTTAGCCATACCTTGGTAGATGCAACTTTAGGGGTTCGAGTGGTGGAGAAGCCGCGAGGAGGTTCATAATTTCTTTAAGAAATTATATTTGTTGTGATTCAATCTTCTATTCTATAATAGGTATTGTAAATTTGGATCTTCGGATCCACGTTTTGGGTGATGAATCAAAACAATTCAATTCACCCGAAGTTCATGTGATGACGTTTAGAAAATTAAATTTTTTTTTTGACAATATCAATAGAAAATAAGAATATAAACGATCAAAATTGTGTGTCCACAAGCGTGAAAATCAAATTGTAAAGATCAGAAAATGGTGGAAGTATATATAAGAAGCTCATTATGCCCACAATGAGATTCTATCGATTTCAGAGATACATTATGGTCTTCCGATTATTTTTTTAACAAGGAGACGAAGGAGAGTGAGAAATCAAAGAAAAAGAAAGGAGGGCCTCCGTTCCTTTCCCCTAAATTTTCATGAAATTATCGAACCGAACTTAATAGAACTTATCGAATTTTAGAGCCCTTCAAGAAAAATGACTCGGATTTTTTTTGCTACAATAAGGCTACGAAAACCAAACTTCCCGCGAAAGGAAAACTCCCCCGGCTCCCCCCGCCCAAAAAAACACGCGAGCGATGCATAGCATCCCTAGGGGTTGGGGGATCGGCAGCCGCCAGTGACTGGTGCCTGTTGATCCCCTTCCCCTTCTTGTTATTAATTCTTTATCTAGATTTTGAGCCGGCCACCGTAAGTTGGTCGGAAAAGTCGTTTACTCTATTCACGTTGTCAATTCCACTGAGTTACATAAATCTTAGTTCCCGTCCATTTCGTGGCTTCAGTGACGAAACCCTCCGGGTCAACCTTAACCCTCGAGATTACAAAAAACATTTTGGGGGTTTCGGGTCAGGAAAACCTTTAAGGAAAGTCTGGATCTTAAGCGCGAGGTCTATGGCGCGGAGAAGATGGCGAGGTTGAAGATTATTGAGGCGTTGATGGCTTTGGTGGTTAAGTCTTAACACCTCAGTTCTTCCTTAAGTTGGATAAGTAAACGGGTATACGTCGAAGGGCATTTTCTTGTGGAAAAGGTGGTTCTTTCTTTAGTTTGCGTTATTATGTTTTTGTTTTAGCATGAGTTTAGTTTTAACCAGTCCCAATTTTCCTTGCTATTTTGTCTATAGTTGTACTTGGGCGTTTTTAAGTATTGGAAGCAATAGGTGGGAAATAAATAGACCAGGTTCCTTATGATAAGGAAAGATCTAGGAAATCAGGTCAATAGAACTCGCTCCTAGAGTTATCCATATCTAGCTTGGTAGATGCAACTTTAGGGGTTTGAGTGGTGGAGAAGCCGAGAGGAGGTTCAACAATTTCTTTCAGAAATTATCTTTGTTTTGATTCAATCTTCTATAACAGTGATTGCAAATTTAGATCATCTGATCCAAGTTCTGGGTGATGAATTAAAACAATTCAATTCACCCCAAGTTCATGTGATAATGTTAGGAGTTATCATACATAAAAATGTATCTTGTGTGAGACCCTCTAATTTGATTTGGGACAAGTTTCAACCTCCACTCATTTTGAGTTTTCGCCTTATGAGGAGAAACTCAAAACACCCTATGAGCAGGGTTTGAAGTAGAGACGACAATGCGTCCTGGACCCGACCCAGACCCGCCAGGGCCCGACCCATTTATAAGGGTCTGGGTCAAGACTTTTTAGACCCAACTGGTCCGGGTCGGGTCTGGGACCCATAGATCTTGGGTCGGGCCCGGGTCCACATATGCCAGACCCACACCCGACCCACAGACCTATTTACATATTTAAAAAAATTCATATACTCTAAGGTATTATAAGTTGTGATTTTGTGAACTCGTTAGTGTTGTAGTTCTATCTAAGACTTGTAAGTCTTAACATTTTAAAAATTTATGAGTTATTTTTATAAATTTTGTTTAGATAATGTTTTACCCATGGATGCAGAACATATATATATATTAAGGCGAAAAGATAGATTCAAAAATGTGATGAAAACTAAAAACTAAGAAGAACCCATTTAGGACCCAGTTAGGACCCGTGGACCCACTAAACCCGGCGGATCTGGGTCTGGGTCTGAAAATGTAACACCCCCAAAATCCATACACGTCTAAACTACGTTGCATCAACTTTGGGAGTGTTACCGCCGCGGTGAAACGCAAGGCTTATTGAAATTAAAACGTTAACAACTCCTTGTTAAGAAAAACTACGTTGCAGCGGAAATAAAATGTTTACTTTAAACTACAACTCGGGAATCACCATGGACCCCTTTTATTCAAACCATAAACTATGAATACTAATAATTCTATAAGTTCAACAAAAACACTTAAGAGTTTATAAACCAGAAAATATCCCCCGTATGCCCAAACTCATGCAGCATCACCACTCACCAGCATACCTAATCTGCTCCCCATTGAAATATCAATGATTCATCACAGGTCAACAAACATCAGAAATAACAAACAATCAGCTATGCTGAGTACGTACATAATTAGTTAAATAATACATTACACATAAACAGAATAATAATAAACATTCCTAGACATAATACTACAAGAATATTACATTTCATTTTTATAGTTTAATTGGCATCGAACGGGCACCGTCATCTTTCTAGAATCATACGGGCTATTTAATCCTTAATAGACAACTTGGTCTATTAGATGGAATGTAAATACGGTTTCGTTCCGTTCCACATCCATCACCTTAGTATGCATACCCCCAAGATCGTACGGAACCTTCCGCCTACTTGAGTTATCAAAATTTATAAGGACACTACTGTCGTCGCAGTAGGCCTGCGTAGGAGTGTAGAATAAGTCCCACACTCCCCCCATTGTTCATTACTTGTAGGGAATCTGACTACAAGTTTATTGCGAACAATCCTTTTTAGCGATACTCATTCATACAACATTAAGCATATGAATTCTATAACATCATATAAAATCCTTTAGTTTAGGCAACCTCTTATAAATTCTTGCTACAATTATTAATCATAGCATTCCAATCCAACATCTCATAATATGCTTGTGACACGATAGAATTACACATTCCAATAACAATTCATTCTATTTCACAAGTCATACAACAAGGAAATACATACAGATTTCCAATTGATTTCATGTTACCGAACAATCTCAACAATCATAATCAACCACAGCTTCCCTATCATGATTCTAGGTTCCAATATAACAATCTTAACCTAAACATGATACTAATGTAACGAACTGAACTAGTACGCGTACGTACCTTGTATCGGAGAATCTTCGCTGACTACTTAAAATGTTCCGCTTATGAAATTGGGGCCTAATCGAATAATGAAAGTATTTTAGTGCTAAGTCCTTGATAATATTAAATAAAATCAGCTTATCTAACTATATAAAATATGATGTTTTGAATATTAAAATACCCAATCTAGTTGCTTTAAACTTTCTTTACATAAACCTTATTGAACTAGCATATTTAGGGATTAATAATAAGATGTAAATCTGATTTTTATTTGTGAACTTACATTATACTTGCTCATAATAATAAAACTTAAACAACTATGTATATAAGTATATAAAATCAGAATTAAGAAATAAAATTATCATAAGAACTACAACATAATTATAGATCTGATTTTTATACTTTGTTCCTATACTTTATTTATAATTACACAACTTAATCAATGATACATAAGTATACCTAAATCAGATTTTACAATTAATTTAAAGAAGAAAAGAGAGAATTTTAATTTTTATACCGGACCAACTCGCCGGCGATAACAGCCGGCAACATGAGGAACTCCGGCAGCACCACCACCGCACTCGCAAGACTTGCCTCGCTCGCACAGCACTCGAGCCACTCACGCTCGCACGACCTCGACTCGTCGCAACACACCACGCACAACACCCCACTCGCTCACCGACACCGTCAAGCCACACTCGTACAGCGCAGCACCCTCGACAGCCCGCACACACGCCGCACTTCGACTCGTACCGCACGACCCTCAAATGCTCACACTCGACACACTCACTAGCAAGCCGACGACCCGTCGCTCGACACAAAGCAAAGAAGCCTCGCACCACACTCGACTCGACGCCTCTTAAGGCCGACGAAGAAGACTCAAGGGAGGGGAGGAACAGTACTGCGAGAGAGATGAAGGAGAAGTGACGAGGTAGGAGAAGAGAGGAGAGAGAAAAGTTTGGGGTAAAAGAAAACGACTAGTAAAAGGAATAGGGTTTTATTTTCTTTTTTCCTTTTTGTTATTTATAGCATGGTAAACCTAGGCTTAGAAGGATTTGTTTCCAACTCCAAATCCGATTTCTTATTTTATTTGGAAAATAAAACGAAACCAAACTATAATATAATTAGGTACAACAGTAGGTTATATAGTTAAATTATAACTGTAGGCTTACCCAAACTATATATTTTTTTCTAAATAATATTAAAAACACTTTCAACTTTATTCTTTATACATTCTTATTTATAAAAGAATAACTCCCAAAAAATACGGAGTATTACAGGCTTCCCCCCTTAAAGGAAGTTTCGTCCCGAAACTTTGAGGTAGCCAGTCTTAACGACGATCTTTTGCACTTCTAAGTCCCAATATTTCACAAGCGTTTTCTAGTTTTTGCAAGTCACATAAGCAATAATACACATAAATAACAGACTTAAGGAAACTTTAGGGGAAGCGCGAAATTCTATCGCATTCTTCCCCCCTTAAAAGAAAAGTTACTGCCCCGTAACTCGCCTACCTCTTGAAAAAGCTCATGGTACTTCAGACGCATCGCATCTTCTGCTTCCCATGTGGCTTCTTCAGTAATCTGATTTCACCACAACACCTTCACAATTTTGACGTTCTTATTTCTCGTACTACGCACCTTGTGGTCTAAGATTTTGATGGGTTTCTCCTGATAGGACAAGGTTTCGTCTAACTCGACGTTTTCAGGTTCTAGGACATGCGACTCGTCAGGTACGAATTTCCGGAGTTGAGATACATGAAACACGTTGTGGACCCTTTCTAACTCGTTTGGCAATTCTAAGCGATAAGCCGCTTTGCCTACTCATGCCAAAATCTCATATGGTCCTATGAACTTAGGGCTTAGTTTCCCTTTCTTCCCAAATCGCATCACTCCTTTCATTGGAGACACCTTAAGTAGCACTTTTTCACCAACTTGATAATTCTCTTCCCTTCGCTTCTGATCCGCATAGGACTTCTGCCTGTCTTGTGCAGCCCTAATCTTCTCTTGAATGACTCGCACTTGATCAACAGTCTCTTGAATTATTTCAGGACCTAACACCACAGTCTCACTAATGTCGTTCCAGCACAAAGGACTACGACATTTTCTCTCATACAACGCTTCAAATGGAGCCATTTTGATACTAGCACGATAGTTGTTGTTGTATGAGAACTCTATGAGGTCCAAATGGTCTTCCCATGATCCCTGGTATTCTAAGGCACAAGCTCTTAACATGTCTTCCAAAGTCTGGATGGTTCTTTCTGTTTGACCGTCTGTAGCTGGGTGAAAGGTGGTACTCATCAATAGCTCACTACCAAATGCTTCCTGGACCTTTTTCCAAAAATTCGAAAGGAATCTTGAATCCCTATCAGACACTATACTCGTGAGTACTCCGTGCAATCGAATAACATGCTTAATGTATGCTTTGGCTATGGCTTCCAACTCCACGTGTCTTTCATGGGTATGAACCTTGTAGTTTTTGTCAATCGGTCCACTATCACCCATATTGTGTTATTGCATCCCCGACTCCTAGGTAAGGCTACGACGAAGTCCATGGATATCGAATCCCACTTCCATGTTGGAATGTCTAGAGGTTGGATTTTGCCTTGAGGTCTCTTGTGTTCACTCTTAACCTTCTGACACGTCAGGCAATTGGAAACAAACTCGGCTACCGCCCTATTCATTCCAGGCCACCAAAACATCTTTTTGACGTCCTTATATAACTTATCCCCCCCCCCTGGGTGGACGGAATAATTCGTATTATGACCTTCACTGTACACACCACCGACCCTTGTAGCGTATACTCCCATCCTCATGGATTTCAAACCCTTCTGCTTTTCCCTCCTTAAGTTTTGCTTTGACTCGCTCAAGTTTCACATCCCCGGGCTTACCCTCCCTTATTTCATCTAGGAAGTTGGGCTGGATGGTTAGGGCACTCAATAACTTTTCCACTTCCCCTTCATGAACCACTTCAATCTGGAGTTTAGAAAATTCTTCACAAAGTTTGTCGACAACTACCAAGGAGTTCAAACTATGGCTAGACTTACGACTCAATGCATCAGCAACAACGTTTGCTTTTGTAACACCCCAGAATTTCAAAGCGGAAAAGAAAGATATAATAATAGTATTAATAGGACGATGGCGGAAACATCGTCTTCTGGGAATGTCACTACTACAAGAATAGTGTTTAAATAACTAAGTGATAAAAACAAACATAAGTAAGTACTATAAGTAAATTAATTACTTAGTTTAAAATCGAAATGAGAAAATTATCTCAAACTAAAGAGAAGTCTAGAACTAAAACCCCTAATAGATTATTTCTCGCATCTCAACCCGAGCCCAAAATCAAAGAAAATCCCCATCAACAAACCTGCAAAATATACAACAAATATCCACAATCAGTGGGGAGTAACTAGCAGTTCTCCCAGAACAAAAGAAATCAAAGCATGATTCAGACATAGATTAATAAGAAAGGAAAGCATAAAGTCAAGTCAACTACAATATGCATCCACTTCCATATAACTCACAAATAACGCAAATGAATAATAAATAGCAAGTGAGTTGGATAAAAATAAATAAATCATCTCAAGAGTACTTTTATAAAAATAAAATATAGGTAAAACAAGTTATTGAGTCAGAAACCGAACGCTAGTGAATCGCAATTCACTTCCTAAGGTTTGTCAGATCGCAATCTCCAGGTCAGTCTATGGGCTTACGTTCCCCACTGCTTGTGTCTAAGAATGGCCAAACTCCCGATGCAGGGTAGAACACGCAGAACTCCCCGACCTCTCGGACGACAACAATTAACTCAGGTGTACCCCTAGTTCGCAAACCAGGTGGTTGGCATGTTCTTCACCGAGGACTACATCTATCCCACCGGATGTTCTTATCTAAAAAAAAATCATAAACATCATCAAAGTATCATTCATCTCAAAAATATTCGTCAAAAGGGATGCCACCCGGCCTTATACCCATGATTCATCAAAAGTATTTTTTTCAAAAATCTTCAAAGTAGTAACTTACAAATTTACAAAAAATATCTCCAACCACAATACTTTAAACATCACTAAGCATCAACAATGATAGTGAAATAGTTTTTACAGCACTAACAACATCAATAAAAAATGCATCACCAATTAACTCCAAGGCTTATTAAATAAATGAATAGTACACAATTAATCATTTTTACACAAATCAAACATAAACATAATGATACCAATAATACTTACAGCAACCTACTAAACACCAGCATCCAAGAACATAAAATATCACAAATTATTTCTGATTAACAAGCCCTCAAATAATTTAAAAGAGTATCCTCAATTTCACAACAAAAACACAATAATAATTATTAAACTAATAAGTTCAAGCAGTAAAATCACACAAAAAATATCATATGACCCTAATGGCTCTACTGACATGGTACAAATTTTATTTATAATTTTCAGACTCCAAAAGTAATTGTAAAAGTTAATATACAAATTACTCAATAATGCTAATATAATAACTAAAAATATAAATAAACGCCCAAAAATTACCAAAAATTTACACAACATGCATAAACTTAAGGAAATACATATTATCCGAGGAAATGAATTTTTCGGCTTCCAGAAATAATTTTCATGATTTATATACTGACAGAAACGAAATTGCAAAAACAGATATATCAATTAAATAAACCAGTACACAGTAGGTAAAAATTATTCTAAGGCATGGAATACATACTACGCATACAACATGATCTAAGAAAAATAATTTCAGCAGTTTTAACATCCGTTTAATAATTATTATGCAATTTAGCCAAAAACGCACAAAACACCAATCAAATCAAATAAATACCAAAAATCATACGAAAATTATTTTTCTCTTTACATTAATCACACAGCATGCATCAAGTATATTCATGTCAAATTTCATCAATAATTTCATTCAAAAAATTATTTTAAATAATTCCTAGCATAATAATCTAATACTGAATAATACTCTAATCACTATGGTTCTAAGATAACTACTAGTTACCTGGAACGTCGGGATGAGAGATGAGTCTAAAGAGATAGTTAAGAGCTACACATACAATCCAATTCCTCTTCTAACCCCAAGGCACAACGAACGAGAATTGAAGCAACCAGTCACTATGCATTTTCTTCTTGAACAATGATAAATCTCATGTCACACTGCTCTGTTCCGACCATGATTACCGGTGATCAAAAGGTCAGATTCTAAATCGCTTCGGTTAGAGTGTAGAACAAGATGTTATAAACGTTTTGTCCAAATTTGAAGACGATCCAACGGTTAAATCTCCGGCTACGGTTATTTTCGTGAAGGTGTGACAGGAAAAACCGGGTTGAACCTTTCTATTCTTTTCCTCTTCCTTTTCTCTCTTTCTTTTCTTAAAAACGGTGAGGGTTAAATGCAAATGATGCTGAACTTCTTTTAATAAAAATCAGAATTTTATGGCAAGGAAAAATGAAGGGTTTAGGAGAAATGATTAGGGGGGTTATGGGGGTTACAATCTACCAAGAGTCACCAATTAAAAGAAATGAAATAAAAGAGGAGAAACTTCTTCCTTCTCCCTCCCCATAGCCGGCTGTCCAAGCCCAAGTACACCAAGAAGATTTCGACCCAAGTCATCAAAGGTCCATGCATCAGAAGTCCGTCACGCGATAAATCGATAAATTCGTAAATCGCGCCTAAACTTTGAAAATACTTAATAATGAAAATAACTCTAATAAATTATATTATAAATATAAATATAATAAACACATTAACACGCCACATGCGATCCAACATTTCATCACCCAAGTCGGTCCAACAACGTTACAAAAACGCTACGCGACAAAACAGCATCCTAAACGCCTAAACAAATAACGAAATTAATATAACCTTTAAAATAAATAACTAACAACTTAAAAAAAATATATATATAAATATATCAAAACATATAAATATATATATACATTTTCACAACACGTTCCAAAATAATCTAAATAATAAATTATTTATTTTTTTACGAAAAATATCATTTTAATGTAAACAAACACCAAAAATAAAGAGTGAAAATTACGGGGTGTTACAATCACTCCCCCTCAAAAGAGTTTCGTCCTCGAAACTTCAAAACAACCAAGAGACAAAAGAAAATACTCTAGATAAAGAACATTAAGAAAACAGAAATCGATGGATTTTAGTTAACTAAACAACTTTGCAGGTATACAATTTGACAACTCAAATAATATATATTTTATTTTGGAAGACCAAAAGAGTTGTACTGTAAAGAAGTACGGTAACAACCATTATTTTATAAAATGTGAAAGAACCAAAGACAAGTATTAGAAAGTTTAAGGTAAAAACTTTTGCACAATAAACCATAGGTAATTTTGTAAAAGAAGCAGGAATAAATATTTACGTAAAATTATAAAAGAATAAATCCGACCATACATAAATATTTTTAGAAAAGAAACGAAGAAAAAAAAGTTCGTAAATAGATAGCCAAACCAATTTAAATAGAGGTAACCACACGGGTTTATACTCCACTTAAAGAGAGAAGAACACTTTAATAAAGAGTAGCTAGCTGCTTTATTAAAATAGCACTTACGAACACAAGTCATGACATATGTTATAAGAGCGTACGCCTCCTAAACATATATATGAAAATTAAAGTTCGCAAAAGAAATTGAAAACTTTAAAATAAATTTCACAACGACGAAACACTAATAATAAATAGACGATAAAGTAATAAATTATTAACAACAATTATAAAATTTGCTAAGTCGACACAAATGTGCATGGAACCACCCATTGCAACCTAGTATCAACAAAACAATATTTGAAAGCCTACTTATCAAATCGACATTAGAGTTTACTGGAATCACCCAATATAAACTTAATGTCAACACAAAAAGGAAATTAAATCAAAACAGATAAAATGCGTCAACTTATCAAATTGACATACAAGTAAAAGGAATCACCCATTATGACTCAATATCAACTCAAACAAGTTTAAAATTTAGACTTATCAAATTGACAGACAAGTCAAAGGAATCACCCATTATGACTTGATATCAACTCAAACAAGTTTAAAATTTAGACCGAGTATATAAATTTCATTTTCAAAGAATATAAAACAGATCAGTCAAAATCAGAGAATTAAATAAGAAGTAATGAAAACAACCAAAAATTTTCTATGAAATGAGAAAGCATTAAATATTTAAACAAGAAACAACAAATAGTAAACGAGATCCTTTCACGTATTTGAGTTCGAAAAATAATGCTAATAAGAAAAATAAGTAAAGTAAAAGCTGTTGAATACCATCCTTTAAAACAAAAATAGTTTGCATCTACATTTCAATCTAACACCAAGACAACTCATTAAAGTACTTTCATTTTCAAAGACTACAAAACTTATTACCATAATTAAAACCTAAACAAGGATTAGCATGAAAAATAAAAATATCAGAAGAAAAATATTTATAAATATAGATGGTCAAAGACGGTAAGAGAATTTGAAGAATATCTTGAAAGACAATTTCAAAACCCCTTTCTTTTTCCAAACCATTATAAAACAATTGAAATTAAACATTTTTCAAAAGAGTATGTCAAAATATTAAAAATAGAAAAATTTGAAAGTCAGAAAGTAACTCTAATATAGGTATGAAATTTATTAAGTTCAAATATCTAAAATATAATTTGAAATATAAATTCAAACTAGAAAGTTTTGTAAATAATAAAACAGATACGTAGTATTCACATAAAAAGAACACTTAATTGAAAAAGAACAGAAAATATATATCGTGGTACATAATAACATATACTATCAAGCAACCATCAAATAAAATAAATGCAATGCAACACACATGATTATATTAAAAAAAAAAAAATTAAAGCTTATTTATAAATTGCAAAACACAAAACAAATTAAACACACAACTAAACCGGGAAGGCTATAAATTACTTCGCTTTCGCTGCACACTCTGATAAAAGAGAAAATAAATTACATGTAAGAGGCCCTGCAAATAAGATTAGCAAACTTGGTAGACTAATTCCACCAATAATACAAATAACTATACATATAACATATGCTCCATAAGCATGAGAGCACATCACATTCCCATAAGACTTCCCTTTACTTACTCTACCCATCACACTCTCATTATAGTGAAACAACTAAACTTAATTCTAAACAAATTTTATATCCTATGGCTAACTAATAATTCTAAAGAATCATTAGCAACTCTTTTTCAGAGTTTAGGAGCGTTTTGCTCTGATACCAACTGTAACACCCCAGAAATTCAAAGCGGAAAAGAAAGATATAATAATAGTATTAATAGGACGATGGCGGAAACATCGTCTTCTGGGAATGTCACTACTACAAGAATAGTGTTTAAATAACTAAGTGATAAAAACAAACATAAGTAAGTACTATAAGTAAATTAATTACTTAGATTAAAATCGAAATGAGAAAACTATCTCAAACTAAAGAGAAGTCTAGAACTAAAACCCCTAATAGATTATTTCTCGCATCTCAACCCAAGCCCAAAATCAAAGAAAATCCCCATCAACAAAACCTGCAAAATATACAACAAATATCCACAATCGGTGGGAGTAACTAGCAGTTCTCCCGAAACAAAAGAAATCAAAGCATGATTCAGACATAGATTAATAAGAAAGGAAAGCATAAAGTCAAGTCAACTACAATATGCATCCACTTCCATATAACTCACAAATAACGCAAATGAATAATAAATAGCAAGTGAGTTGGATAAAAATAAATAAATCATCTCAAGAGTACTTTTATAAAAATAAAATATAGGGAAAACAAGTTATTGAGTCAGAAACCGAACGCTAGTGAATCGCAATTCACTTCCTAAGGTTTGTCAGATCGCAATCTCCAGGTCAGTCTATGGGCTTACGTTCCCCACTGCTTGTGTCTAAGAATGGCCAAACTCCCGATGCAGGGTAGAACACGCAAAACTCCCTGACCTCTCGGACGACAACAATTAACCCAGGTGTACCCCTAGTTCGCAAACCAGGTGGTTGGCATGTTCTTCACCGGGGACTACATCTATCCCACCGGATGTTCTTATCTAAAAAAAAATCATAAATATCATCAAAGTATCATTCATCTCAAAAATATTCGTCAAAAGGGATGCCACCCGGCCTTATACCCATGATTCATCAAAAGTATTTTTTCAAAAATCTTCAAAGTAGTAACTTACAAATTTACAACAAATATCTCCAACCACAATACTTTAAACATCACTAACCATCAACAATGATAGTGAAATAGTTTTTACAGCACTAACAACATCAATAAAAAATGCATCACCAATTAACTCCAAGGCTTATTAAATAAATGAATAGTACACAATTAATCATTTTTACACAAATCAAACATAAACATAATGATACCAATAATACTTACAGCAACCTACTAAACACCAGCATCCAAGAACATAAAAGATCACAAATTATTTCTGATTAACAAGCCCTCAAATAATTTAAAAGAGTATCCTCAATTTCACAACAAAAACCCAATAATAATTATTAAACTAATAAGTTCAAGCAGTAAAATCACACAAAAAATATCATATGACCCTAATGACTCTACTGACATGGTACAAATTTTATTTATAATTTTCAGACTCCAAAGTAATTGTAAAAGTTAATATACAGATTACTCCATAAAGCCAATATAATAACTAAAAATATAAATAAACGCCCAAAAATTACCAAAAATTTACACAACATGCATAAACTCAGGGAAATACATATTATATGAGGAAATGAATTTTTCGGCTTCCAGAAATAATTTTCATGATTTATATACTGACAGAAACGAAATTGCAAAAACAGATATATCAATTAAATAAACCAGTACACAGTAGGCAAAAATTATTCTAAGGCATGGAATACATACTACACATACAACATGATCTAAGAAAAATAATTTCAGCAGTTTTAACATCCGTTTAATAATTATTATGCAATTTAGCCAAAAACGCACAAAACACCAATCAAATCAAATAAATACCAAAAATCATACGAAAATTATTTTTCTCTTTACATTAATCACACAGCATGCATCAAGTATATTCATGTCAAATTTCGTCAATAATTTCATTCAAAAAATTATTTTAAATAATTCCTAGCGTAATAATCTAATGCTGAATAATACTCTAATCACTATGGTTCTAAGATAACTACTAGTTACCTGGAACGTCGGGAGGAGAGATGAGTCTAAAGAGATAGTTAAGAGCTACGCATACAATACAATTCCTCTTCTAACCCCAAGGCACAACGAACGAGAATTGAAGCAACCAGTCACTAGGCATTTTCTTCTTGAACGTTGATAAATCTCATGTCACACTGCTCTGTTCCGACCATGATTACCGGTGATCAAAAGCTCAGATTCTAAATCGCTTTGGTCAGAATGTAGAACAAGATGTTATAAACATTTTGTCCAAATTTGAAGACGATCCAACGGTTAGATCTCCATCTACGGTTATTTTCGTGAAGGTGTGACAGGAAAAACCGGGTTGAACCTTTCTATTCTTTTCCTCTTCCTTTTCTCTCTTTCTTTTCTTGAAAACGGTGAGGGTTAAATGCAAATGATGCTGAACTTCTTTTAATAAAAATCAGAATTTTATGGCAAGGAAAAATGAAGGGTTTAGGAGAAATGATTAGGGGGGTTATGGGGGTTACAATCTACCAAGAGTCACCAATTAAAAGAAATGAAATAAAAGAGGAGAAACTTCTTCCTTCTCCCTCCCCATAGCCGGCTGTCCAAGCCCAAGTACCCCAAGAAGATTTCGGCCCAAGTCATCAAAGGTCCATGCATCAGAAGTCCGTCACGCGATAAATCGATAAATTCCTAAATCGCGCCTAAACTTTGAAAATACTTAATAATGAAAATAACTCTAATAAATTATATTATAAATATAAATATAATAAACACATTAACACGCTACATGCGATGCAACATTTCATCACCCAAGTCGGTCCAACAACGTTACAAAAACGCTACGCGACAAAACAACATCCTAAACGCCTAAACAAATAACGAAATTAATATAACCTTTAAAATAAATAACTAACAACTTAAAATAAATATATATATATATAAATAAATATACACATTTTCACAACACGTTCCAAAATAATCTAAATAATAAATTATTTATTTTTTTACGAAAAATATCATTTTAATGTAAACAAACACCAAAAATAAAAAGTGAAAATTACGGGGTGTTACAGCTTTACCCTCATGGTATTGAATGTCTAAGTCATAGTCCTTAATGAGCTCTAATCATCTACGCTGTCGCATATTAAGGTCTTTTTGGGTGAAGATGTATTTGAGGCTTTTGTGATCAGTGAAAATTCGACAAGTCACCCCGTAAAGGTAATGTCTCCAGATTTTTAAGGCAAAGACAATTGCGGCCAACTCTAGGTTATGTGTTGGGTAATAAACTTCATATGGTTTCAGTTGACGGGATGCATAAGCTATAACCTTTCCATTTTGCATAAGAACACAACCCAACCCATTTTTTGACGCATCACTATAGACATCATTAGGCAAGGCTAGCACAAGTGCTAAGGTTAGTCTCTCTTTTAGTGTTTGAAAGGCTTTCTCACTGTCTTCAGTCCAATTAAACTTGCAGTCTTTCTTCATTAAGTTAGTCATGGGTTTTGCTATCTTCGAAAAGTCATTCACAAACCTCCTATAATAACCAGCTAAACCCAAGAAACTCCTTATATTTGTGACATTCTTCGGTGTAGGCCATTCACTCACAGCTTTTATCTTTGCAGGATCAACAGACACACCCTCCTTAGAGACGAAATGACCCAGAAGTGACACTTTTTCTAACCAAAATTCACACTTAGAAAACTTTGCATACAGTTGGTTCTCCCTAAGTGTCTGTAAAATAAGCCTCAAATGTCCCTCATGTTCTTCCTTGCTCCTTGAATAGATCAATATATCGTCTATGAACACGACTACAAATTTATCGAGGTAGGGTCGAAAAATCCTATTCATGAGGTCCATGAAAACAGCAGGTGCATTGGTTAACCCAAAAGGCATGACGGTAAACTGATAATGTCCATACCTAGTCCTAAAGGCAGTTTTAGGTATATCATGATCAGCAATCCTTAGTTGATGGTAACCAGACCTTAGATCTATTTTGGAGAACATCCCTGCACCCTGAAGTTGGTCAAACAAGTCATCTATCCTAGGTAATGGATATTTGTTTTTCACATTGACATTGTTCAACTCATGGTAGTCTATACACAACCTCAAACTATTATCCTTGTTCTTCACAAAAAAGACAGGGGCTCCCCATGGTGACATACTAGATCTAATGTACCCCTTTTCTAGTAGTTCTTCCAACAGGTTTTTCAACTCGTTCATTTCTGCTGGAGCCATTCGGTATGGGGCTTTTGAGATAGGTCCAGTTCCAGGTACTAAGTCAACAGTGAACTCTACATCTCTCCTTGGCGGCATACCAGGTATTTCTTCAGGAAAAACATCCTGGAATTCTCTGACTATAGGCACATTTTCAGGTTTCAATGGATCATCCTCAACCCTTCTCATAGAACACATAAATAGAGGCCAACCCTCCCAAAGAAACTTTGGTAAGGGACCCAACAACAACAACACTCTACACAATAACAATAATCGCAACATTAACACCAACAACCGCAGACCTGAGCGGGTGTACAGGTGTAAGAAGTGCCCAAACAACCATCCTGAGATGGATTACAAGGGTAACAAGGTGGAGTGTCGTGAATGTGGGAAAATGGGCCATAAAGCGTACGAGTGCTACTCAATGAATAAGGTTAACCCCAATGGTCAGAAGAAAGGGAACTATGGAGACAAGCCTAGGAATGGGAATGGGAATGGTGGAAATGCATACAATGGGTCAGGAAACTCTAATTACTCCAAACCACCAACTAATGCAAATAATCAGGCACCAACCGAGAACCATGTGACCAGCAACAATGATTATAAGGGCAAAGGGAAGCTGTATATGATGACAGCTAGTCAAGAGGAAGCTCGTAGAGATGTTGTCACTGGTATTTTCTCTATCAACTCAATTCTTGTTAAAGTATTGTTCGATTCTGGAGCATCTTTGTCTTTTATTGCCCATACAACTGTTAGAACTATAGCACTGGTTGAGTCCGAGTCAATTTCTATGCCTATAGTTATTCCGTCCGGGGATACTGTTAATTGCTCTAAGAAATTCCTGAATATCTCACTGAAAATAGGGGAGGGCTTCTTTCCTTCCGATCTAATAGAGTTTAACTTATCGAACCTAGACGTCATTTTGGGAATAGATTGGCTTGGAAAGTAAAAGGCTAAGATAGATTGTGATGCACAGAAGGTGGAACTTAGAGATCCTTCGTCCTCATAGATTTCAAACCCTTCTGCTTTTCCCTCCTTAAGTTTTGCTTTGACTCGCTCAAGTTTCACATCCCCAGGCTGACCCTCCCTTATTTCATCTAGGAAGTTGGGTTGGATGGTTAGGGCACCCAATAACTTTTCTACTTCCCCATCATGAACCACTTCAATCTGTAGTTTAGAAAATTCTTCACAAAGTTTGTCGGCAACTACCAAGGTGTTCAGGCTATGGCTAGACTTACGACTCAATGCATCAGCAACAACGTTTGCTTTACCCTCATGGTATTGAATGTCTAAGTTATAGTCCTTAATGAGCTCTAACCATCTGCGCTGTCGCATATTAAGGTCTTTCTGGGTGAAGATGTGTTTGAGGCTTTTGTGATCAGTGAAAATTCGACAAGTCACCCCGTAAAGGTAATGTCTCCAGATTTTTGCGGCCAACTCTAGGTCATGTATTGGGTAATTAACTCCATATGGTTTCAGTTGACGGGATGCATAAGCTATGACCTTTCCATTTTGTATAAGAACACTTCCCAACCCATTCTTTGACGCATCACTATAGACATCATACCCCTCATCCCCGTTAGGTAAGGCTAGCACATGTGCTAAGGTTAGTCTCTCTTTGAGTGTTTGAAAGGCTTTCTCACTGTCTTCAGTCCAATTAAACTTGCAGTCTTTCTTCATTAAGTTAGTCATGGGATTTGCTATCTTCGAAAAGTCTTTAACAAACCTCCTATAATAACCGCCTAAACCCAAGAAACTCCTTATATATGTGACATTCTTTGGTGTAGGCCATTCACTCACAGCTTTTATCTTTGTAGGATCTATAGACACACCCTCCTTAGAGATGAAATGACCCAAAAATGACACTTTTTCTAACCAAAATTCACACTTAGAAAACTTTGCATACAGTTAGTTCTCACTAAGTGTCTGTAAAATAAGCCTCAAATGTCCCTCATGTTCTTCCTTGCTCCTTGAATAGATCAATATATCGTCTATGAACACGACAATAAATTTATCGAGGTAGGGTCGAAAAATCCTATTCATGAGGTCCATGAAAACGGCAGGTGCATTGGTTAACGCAAAAGGCATGACAGTAAACTCATAGTGTCTATACCTAGTCCTAAGGGCAGTTTTAGATATATCTTGATCAGTACTCCTTAATTGATGGATCTATTTTGGAGAACATCCCTGCACCCCGAAGTTGGTCAAACAAGTCGACTATCCTAGGTAATGGATATTTGTTTTTCACAGTGACATTGTTCAACTCACGGTAGTCTATACACAACCTCAAACTATCATCCTTCTTCTTCAAAAATAAGAGAGGGGCTCCCCATGGTGACATACTAGGTCTAATGTACCCCTTCTCTAGTAGTTCTTCCAACCGGTTTTTCAACTCGTTCATTTCTCGCTGGAGCCATTCGGTATGGGGCTTTTGAGATAGGTCTAGTTCCAAGTACTAAGTCAACAAGTGAACTCTACATCTCTCCTTGGCGGCATACCGGTATTTCTTCGGGAAAAACATCCTGGAATTCGTTGACTATAGGCACATCCTCAGGTTTCAATGGATCATCCTCAACCCTTCTCACATAACACATAAATAGAGGCCATCCTTTGTCTATATAACCCTCAATGGATTATTTGCATTAGTTGGTGGTTTGGAGTAATTAGAGTATCCTGACCCATTGTATGCATTTCCACCATTCCCATTCCCATTCCTAGGCTTGTCTCCATAGTTCCCTTTCTTCTGACCGTTGGGTTTAACCTTATTCTTTGAGTAGCACTCATACGCTCTATGCCCCAATTTCCACATTCCCGACACTCCACCTTATTACCCTTGCAATCCCTCCCAGGATGGTTGTTTGGGCTCTTCTAACACCTGTACACCCGCTCAGGTCTGCGGTTGTTGGTGTTATTGTTGCGATTATTGTTATTGTGTTGAGTGTTGTTGTTGTTGGGTCCCTTACCAAAGTTTCTTTGGGAGGGTTGATTGTTCTGGTTCCCATGGTGTTTCTTTTCAAATCTTTGAACCTCGGGGTTTGGATTCTCCTTTCGCTTCTCACCTTGTTTACCTCCTTCCTCTCGTTTCCTTATTGCATATAGGTGGGCAATTTCAAGAGCAAACCTCATCGCCTCAATGAATTTGCGGTAATATTCCTCAACGAGACGGGTTCCCTTGCTCTAGCATCTATAAACTCTTGGGCTTTACGCTTTTTCGGGTATGGTGGGTAATACTTATCCCTCAGGGCTTTCTCAAAAGTTTCCCACCCAAAGTCAGGCTATTTTAAGAGGTTGTCCTTAGCTTAAATCCACCAAAAGTGGGCATCCCCCTGGAGGTAATAGCTTGCTAAGGGCACAGTCTTGTCATCTGGACAGGTGAGGGTAAAGAAAAGCTTATCAAACTCCCATCCCAGTTTTCCAGTTCCTCTGGCCCCCCTTTCCCATTCAGTACTGGTGGGTTCCTACGGGCAACCTTTTCAGACAAATTCCCATCCCGGTTTATAAATAAAAAAATATCCCCCGTATGCCCAAACTCCTGCAAAGATCACCAAAGATACCTAATCTACTCCCCATTGAAATATCAATGGTTCATCACAGTCAACAAACATCACAAAGTCAACAAACAATCGGCTATGCCGAGTACGTACATAATTAGTTAAATAATACATTACACATAAACCGAATAATAATAAACATTCCTAGACATGATACTACAAGAATATTACATTTCATTTTTATAGTTTAATTGGCATCGAACGGGCACCGTCATCTTTCTAGAATCATACGGGCACCTTAATCCTTAATAGACAACTTGGTCTATTAGATGGAATGTAAATACGGTTTTGTTCCGTTCCACATCCATCACCTTAGCATGCATACCCCCAAGATCGTACGGAACCTTCCGCCTACTTGAGTTATCAAAATTTATAAGGACACTACTGTCGTCACAGTAGGCCTGCGTAGGAGTGTAGAACAAGTCCCACACTCCCCCCATTGTTCATTACTTGTAGGAAATCTGACTACAAGTTTATTGCGAACAATCCTTTTTAGCAATACTCATTCATACAACATTAAGCATATGATTTCTATAACATCATATAAAATCCTTTAGTTTAGGCAACCTCTTATAAATCCTTGCTACAATTATTAATCATAGCATTCCAATCCAACATCTCATAATATGCTTGTGATACGATAGAATTACACATTTCAATAACAATTCCTTCTATTTCACAAGTCATACAACAACGAAATACATACAGATTTCCAATTGATTTCATGTTACCAAACAATCTCAACAATCATAATCAACCACAGTTCCCTATCATGATTCTAGGTTCCAATATAACAATCATAACCTAAACATGATACTAATGTAACGAACTGAACTAGTACGCGTACGTACCTTGTAACGGAGAATCTTCGCTGACTACTTAAAACAGTCCGCTTATGAAATTGGGGCCAAATCGAATAATGAAAGTATTTTTGTGCTAAGTCCTTGATAATATTAAATAAAATCCGCTTATCTAACTATATAAAATATGATGTTTTGAATATTAAAATACCCAATCTAGTTGCTTTAAACTTTCTTTACATAAACCTTATTGAACTAGCATATTTAGGGATTAATTATAAGATGTAAATCTGATTTTATTTGTGAACTTATATTATACCTGCTCATAATAATAATAAAACTTAAACAACTATATATATAAGTATATAAAATCAGAATTAAGAAATAAAATTATCATAAGAACTAAAACATAATTATTGATCTGATTTTTATACTTTGTTCCTATACTTTATTTATAATTACAAAACTTAATCAAAGATACATAAGTATACCTAAATCAGATTTTACAATTAATTTAAAGAAGAAAAGAGAGAATTCTAATTTTTATACCGGACCAACTCGCCGGCGACAACCACCGGCGACACGAGGAACTCCGGCAACATCACCACCACACTCGCAAGACTCGCCTCGCTCGCACAGCACTCGAGCCACTCACGCTCGCACGACCTCGACTCGTCGCAACACACCACGCACAACCCCCCACTCGCTTACCGACACCTTCGAGCCACACTCATACAACGCAGCACCCTCGACAGCCCGCACACACGCCGCACTTCGACTCGTACCGCATGACCCTCGAATGATCACACTCGATGCACTCACCAACAGCAACGACGACTCGTTGCTCGACACACAGCAGTAAGCCTCGCACCACACTCGACTTGACGCCTCTTAAGGCCGACGAAGAAGACTCAAGGGAGGGGAGGAACAGTACTGTGGGAGAGATGAAGGAGAAGTGACGAGGTAGGAGAAGAGAGGAGAGAGAAAAGTTTGGGGTAAAAGAAAACGGCTGACTAGTAAAAGGAATAGGGTTTTATTTTCTTTTTCCTTTTTCATATTTATAGCATGGTAAGCCTAGGCTCAGAAGGATTTGTTTCCAACTCCAAATCCAATTTCTTATTTTATTTGGAAAATAAAACGAAACTAAACTATAATATAATTAGGTACAACAGTAGGTTATATAGTTAAATTATAACTGTAGGCTTACCCAAACTATATATTTTTTTCTAAATAATATTAAAAACACTTTCAACTTTATTCTTTATACTTTCTTATTTATAAAAGAATAAATCCCGAAAAATACGGAGTATTACAGATAATCTGGGTCTGTAAAAAATAAACGGGTCTGGGTCCAGGTGGACCTGACCCAGACCCGACCCATTGCCATCCCTAGTTTGAAGTCACAAAAGAGAATGACATCTTGATTTGTTTAATATGTAGAGTTCAAGGAAGATTTATCTTTTCAAGGGCCTTGTGATTTATCATCTTGTGAACATATAATTCTACAAGTTGTGATGTGGCAATCTATATTTGAAGATCGTCTGTGTTTAGAATCACAACAGACTCCATCACACTATATCAAGTCTTTTTCCGCAAGACATATAAACCAAGCCCGTCAATTCTCGTCCACATAGAGCTTCATTCAGACTGGTAAGGTAGCTAGATATTTTACAACGTCTTGTTGGTCTTTACTTGTTTGGGTATGTAAGAGTAAGTATTGCTCACTTCAGCATTAGTTTATTTTATATTCGTCATTAGTATGTAATGTCCCAAGGTTGTAATCGTTTGGAAGTTACGTCTCTAGGGTGTAATTGAAGTTTTAATTAATGGAAAAAAAAAAAGAAAAAAATAGAGGAATTAAAACCTATCAAAAGTAGACCTTAACTTGACTTTGAGATAACTCAAAAAGCAAGATGTTAAGTTGATTTTGGATGGAGATTAGAGTATTTCACTAGCATATATATACGCCCTCCGTTTTTTTATTGTTACACTTCACTTTGGGGAAGAACCAAGGAAATTTTGCAAAAATCAAGAAAGAAGTACAACCAAATATATTTGATTTTGAAAAATGTAAAAGAAGAATTAAAATATTGTAGGAGAAAGAAAAATGGGGTAGGTGGAAAGGTTTTGGGTATATTGTTAAAATGGGTGGTGGGGTATATGAGGCAAAAATGTGTAAAAGGTTAATGTATTAAAGATAACGAAGGTAATTGAGAGTGATATAAGTAAACTTTTCTTAGACAGCTTCAAGGAGCTCTTGTGTCCCAACTTACTCCAACAAGAAACTTTATTATCCTCTTATCCCTTTCTCAATCCTATTGACCCCCTAACTACAGACCAAATCCACTTCCTCTCAGCTCCATTCTCTGTAGAAGAAATAAAACAAGCCTTTTTCGATTCTAAACCTCTCAAATCCCCAGGCCCAAACGGCATCCCACCTGTATTTTGACAAAAGAATTGGGAGCTCACCCATCGAGATATCATTGGCAATGTACAATCATTTTTTGCTAGTGGATATTTACTCGGGGTAGGATCGGAACCACCTGTGTGATGCAGGTCGAGACCTACTCGTTTTTCGGGGTTTTACACTTTTAGGAACAAACAAGACTTACATAACCCTAGTCCCTAAGGTTGATCGTCCCCAGGAAGTGAAACACTTCAGACCTATCAGCCTCTGTAACTCGACCTACAAAATAATTTCCAAAAAAATGGTAGGAAGAATAAAAGGAATTCTAGGAGAGTTAGTTGGTCCTTACCAAAATGCATTTGTCCCGGGTAGACAAATGACAGATTATTGTCTCATCTCTCACTAAATTGGGTCAAAAGAAGAAAAAAGGAAAACTCTTTCGCGGGAATACTTAAGATTGATCTTAGTAAAGCCTATGATAGAATAAGATGGGACTTCGTGGAAGCCATTCTCATCAAGATGAATTTCCCTGCCATGTGGGTGAACTGGATTATGTAGAGTATCACAACAGTTGCATGTTCAATACTTGTCAATGGAGAACCCACAAGATTCTTCAAGCCTACAGCTGGTCTTAGATAAGGTCCTCTTTCATCCTACATTTTTATTCTTTGCATGGAAGTTCTCTCTAAAGATCTCATCAGACTACAATCCATGAAAGAACTGCAAGGACTAAAGATTGCTAGATCAGCTCCAGAAATTTCACATCTATTTTTCGCTGATGATGCGCTCTTATTCTTCAAAGCCAGTCCTGAAAAAATGTTGGGCCATTAAGAATGTTCTAAATAATTTCTGTTTGAAGTCAGGGGAAATGATCAAGAATGTCCTAAATAATCCCACATTATTTTCAGCCCCAATACCCCACAGAAATTCATCAAAATTATGAGAAAACCACTGGGAGTTCAAAACAAAGCAAAAATAGGTGATTACCTACACTAGTGGAAAAACAAGGAAGGGCTGCGGTCAAAACAGCCCTAAGGGCTGCGTTTTTTGCCAGCAGCCCTTTCCATAGCAGCCCTTCAATAGATAAGAAGGGCTGCGGTTCAGGCCCAAAACGCAGCCATTCTAAGCTTGAAGGGCTGCGTTTTTTGCTTAAACCGCAGCCCTTCTCTAAATGAAGGGCTGCGGTTTTTAGCCTAAACCGCAGCCCTATTAAAGTGAAGGGCTGCGGTTTAGGCCTAAAACCGCAGCCCTTCACATTCGGTTTTTTTTTAAAAAAAAATAAATTAAATATGCCAACCCCCTGCATCCCAAAGACCCCCTCGCCACCCTCGGCCACCCCCGCCACCCTCGCCCACCCCCCCCACCCCCCGCCACCCTCACCATTCCCCCCAGCCCCGCCCCACCCCCGCCACCCTAGCCCCCTCACCCCTGCCCACTGACCCGCCCCCCCCCCACCCCTACCCCGGCCCCCCCCCACCCGCCACCCCTGCACCCCCTGCCCCCCACCCCCACCCCCGCCCCAGACACACCCACTGACCCCCGCCCCTGCCAATGCACCCCACCACCCCCCCCCCACCCACCCCCACCCCCCGCCACCCCCACCCCACCCCACCCCCGCTAAACCCACCCCACCCCACTGCCCCCCCCCCCCCCCACCCCCGCCACCCAACCCCCCCCCCCCCCCACCCCCACCCCACCCCCACCCCCGCCACCCCAAAGACACCCTTTGCCCCCCACCCCCCCCAGCCCCACCCCACCACCCCCCCGCCCCACCCCGCCACCCCCGCCCCCCACCCCACCCCCCACCCCGGCCCCACCCCCGCCCACCCCGCCACTCCCCGACCACCCCACCCCCCCCCCCCCCCGCCCCCACCCCCCACCCCCCCCCCCCACCCCACCCCCGCCACCCCACCCCACCCCCACCCCCCCGCCCCCACCACCCCGCCCCCCCACCCCCCGCCCAGCCCACCCACCCCCCCGCCCCACCCCACCCCGCCCCACCCCGCCCCACCCCCACCCCACCCCCCCCCCCCTTCACCCCCGCCACCCACCCCCACCCCACCCCCCCCACCCCCGCCCGACCCAGCCCCCCCCCCCCCGCCCCCCAACCAGCCCCACCCCACCCCGCACCCGAGACCCCACCCCACCCCATGGCCCCCCCCCCATCCCCACCCAAAACCTCCCTCCCGGCACAAAAAAAGACCAATCAAATTGCAATAATATATATATGACAAGTTTTGTGAACGTAATAATTAACTTTAAATATGTATATATTTAATAATGTAAAAAGTGTACATAGAATTGATACAAACTAGTAGATGTATCATAAGCAATCATCACAAATGTGGGACGCCAACTTATCCCGAACTTCATGTAATTGCCCGTGGTGAAGGCCCTCAAACGTGGTGTGTTATTCATATAAACCTTGCAAAACAACCAAGGAATAAACACATAATATAAGAATTCAATCATTTACCGTAGTTAGTAGTTCTAAAAAATGACATATACCTTCCCGAAATTCAATCAAAAACAAATGCAAGCCTAAAACTCTATACACTAGTTATATTATACCTTATATTATCATTTTCAAAAAGAAAATGGAGTTGAATGACTCGAGAAACATGAATTGGAGGCGAAAAGGCAAAAATAGGGATAAAATCACATTTATGTTCCCGATATACAACCAAAAACAAATGCACGCCTAAGAATCTACATAATAGTTACATTATGCCTCATATTATCATGTTCAAAATGCATTTGGGGTTAAATGACTCGATAAGTACGATTTGGAAGCAAAAATGCAAAACTAGGCCTAAAATGACCTTTTCGTACCCGAAATGCAACCAACAACAAATGCAAGCCTAAAACTCTACACAATAGGTACATTATACCTCATATAATCATGTTAAAAAAGAATTACAAATTGGAGAAATTACACGGACACTGAGTTTATGTCTCATGATTTATTGACCTTCCGCCGTTTCTTAGGATCCTCAAGTACATGTATCCCTTCCGTGTGATCTACACGCATATAGTTCTCCGACATATTCACATCATCTTCCACACTATTTTCAGGATAGGTAAAAGGGGGGAGGTCCTCAAATGCATCATATTCTTCCTCATTATCAACATCACCAATACCGAGGATACTCCTTTTACCAGGTACAACAATTGACCACTTATTATCAGCAGGATCAGTTACAAAAAAAAACTTGCTTAACTTGTGATGCAATTACAAATGGCTCCTCAGTTTCAAGTAGACGACTAAGGTCAACAAGAGTGAATCCGCAAGGATCATCTTTTCTTACGCAACGTCGATTATCGTCAACCCACTTGCAACACAAGAGGCAAATATTAAAAGTACAAGTAGTCCGGCTCCCATATTTCTTCTATTCGCCCATAATAATTGCTTTCAACATGTACAAGCGACTTATCCTTCGAGCTTGCGTATTGTGTAGGCGACGCCACAAGTGAAACACCACTATTTTGTTGCGATGTTAACCTCGGATCTTGACGTTCGGTCCAAAACGTATACCCATTAATATCATAACCCTCATAAGAGCGTACGGCTTCACGAGGACCAAATGCTAACCACTTGATCAAGTTTCAGGAACACTTTCATCCAAATCATTCACTACTCGTTTATGAAACCAATCAATGAAAGTCTTGTTATGCATTTGCGTCAATGCCCTAACTCCTTTTCCAGGATTGCTAACACGTAATTCCTCCATATGTTCATTTAAATAAGGATGGACAAATTGCTATGTGATGCAATACAAATAAGTGAGCTTGTTTACGCTCTTCTACGGAAGGTGTGATCAATTTTGAACCAATTGTGCCCTTGCCCTCAAGTCCGCCCTCGTGTCGGGATGTCGGAAGTCCAACAGGATCAACACTAGCAAAATACTCGGCCACAAAATTACCGATCTCTTCACCCACAACCCCTTGAATTATACTACCTTCGGTTGTGCGGGATTCCGAACTTTATCCTTCAAAGTGCCCATATATCTCTCAAAAGGATAGCACCACCTCAAAAACACTTGGACCACACAGCTTAATTTCTCGAACTAGATGGACAATGAGATGGACCATAATGTAAAAGAATGCGGGGGAAAAAACATCTCAAATTTGCATAGAGTTTCAACTACTCGGCCTCGCAAGGAATCGAGGGTCGACGGTTCTAGGACTTTGCTGCATATTATATGCAAAAATGAACAAAGTTCGGTAATGGTGTGCCTCACATGCTTTGGAAGTATCCCACGAATTGCAATCGGTAAGAATACTTGCATCATGACATGACAATCGTGAGATTTCATACTCGATAACTTCAATTCACCATTTAAGGTAACAAACCGCTTCATATTCGATGAGTAGCCAGTTGGGACCTTAATGCCATACAATGACTCGCAAAAAATCCGTTTCTCTGCACGTGACATCGTGTAGCAAGCTGGTGGCAAATAATTCTTCTCCGAATCGTCCACCTTCTTTTTACTTTTCTGAGTTTCATCATCAACCCTTTCCTCCACTACTTTCTTCTTCCTTCCGTCCCTTTTCTGAGCCCACAACTCTGGTCGAAGCCCCTATTTTTCCAAGTAAAGTCGTGACGCTTTAACATCTTTTGTCTTGCCCGAAATATTCATAAGTGTCGCAAGAATAGTTTCACAAACATTTTTCTCTATGTGCATGACATCCAAATAATGTCTGACCTTTAGATCTTTCCAATATGGGAGTTTCTAAAAAATGGACTCCTTTTTCCATAATCCCGTAGGTCGATCAACCTCACTAGCAGGTTTACCAAAGATTGTTTCAATGCCCTTCACCTGATTATAAACTTCATTACCAGTTAATGGTCTATGAGCAACTTCTTCTTCAACCGTCCCATCGAATGCCTTCTTCTTAAACCTATAGGGATGGTCGCGTCTGAGGTGCCTTCGTGTGCGCATATACACATGTTTGCAGCCCTTAAGGTGTGTAGATTTCATGTCATCTACACAAATTGGGCAGGGTTGTTTTCCTCTCGTCTTATACCCAGATAAGTTCCCATAAGCTGGATAATCGTTCATAGTACAAAAAAGCATGGCACGCAGAGTGAACATCTCATTAGCATACGCATCAAATACTAACACTCCTTCGTTCCACATCTTCTGTAAATCTTCAACAAGCGGCTGGAGGTATACATCAATGTCATTTCCAGGTTGTTTGGGCCCCGATATAAGAAGCGACAGCATCATGTACTTGCGTTTCATGCACAACCAAGGAGGCAAGTTATAAACCACTAAGACCACTGGCCATGTACTATGCTGCGAACTGAGATTGCCAAAAGGGTTCATGCCATCCGTACATAATCCAAGCCTCAGATTCCTATCGTCATTACCACATGCCTTATGCACCCTGTTGATACTTTTCCACTCAGGCGAATCAGCCGGATGCTTGAGCAGACCGTCTTTCTTCTTACAATCTGCATGCCACCTCAAATTCTTCGCATCTCCTTTAATTGAGAACATGCGCTTAAATCTAGGTATTATGGGTAAATACCACAACACCTTAGGCGGTGGTCCTTCACTACCTCCAGCTCCTTCACGCTTGTACCTCGACAATCCACAACGTGGACACTCATGTAAATGCTCATACTCATTACGATAAAGCACACAATCGTTAGGGACAAGCATGTATCCGCTCGTACTCTAAACCGAAAGGACACATCGGTTTCTTCGCATAATAGTACGACTTTGGCAGTTCATTTCCATCAGGGAGCATATCAGCTAAAACTTCCAACAACGATGTGAAACTAGAGTCCGTCCAACCAGCTTTCGACTTAATGTTGAACAGTGTTATCACCGCGGAAAGTTTGGTGTACTTTGTACAACCTGGATACAACGGCTTTTCAGCAGCCTCAGACGTAGACTCAAAAATACGAGGTCATTTACACGACTGATCTTCAACCTCGTGTATCATCTCGTCTACCCGATCCCTATCATCATCTGCAAACTCATCATCCAATTTCTCATCCCCGAACTCATCATCCTTCTTTTCTTCACATACATCGTTCATTACTCTAGAGCTTCCTATACACTTCCCCTGCTCACCATGCCAAACCCATACGTGGTATTGAGGCCTAAACCCACGACGAAAGACATGCTCCCTAACCACATGTATACTACTAACCTTGCTCACATTTCTACAATCGAAACAAGAACAATAAAAGTCGACTGCTCCAGAGGATGCTTGATATTGTAATGCAGTTGTACAGAATTCCGAGACCCCTTTCACAAACTCAATCGATTCACGACTACCATACATCCAAGTACGATCCATCTCATTCAAGAAGACCTCTAATAATTAATCACAACCATTCATTATAATGCTATTTAAGTACATACACTCACATATCATCATATCACACACGTATAGAGCAATCTAAGATAGTGACATGTTCAATTGTATGCATGCAGCCGAAGGTCCTTATCACTCCAACCTAACCCATCCTTGGACGTCTAATCTCACTAGTGAATGTGTGCCAACTTTTCAATTCTAAGGAAAATCCGGCAAGATTTCCCTACGATTCTCCAAGTACACAATGTAGATAATTGCTTATCTACATATGTACCTGCAGAGAACAATGTAGAGAAACGATGAGCCAAGATTTTCCTCGAATTGAAAAGAAGACACACATTCACCACCTAAGTGAGATCAAACGTCCAAGAACAGTCCCAAACCGGGGACTATTCAAGACTTACTCCTAATGAGTAAGTCTTGAACGGGTATCTAGGCATATGATGACAATTCAAACAACTTGGAGATTTCATAGCTAAATTACATTGCGTTTTCATACAATCTCATATCAAGAAATCTACATACATTATAAGAAATACATATATCAATAAATTATCATAACTTAATCAAATTGAATCACATGACAACTTTGTCTAATCAACAAATTAAATCAAACAAAAAAGACAACGAAATTAAACTAGTTACCTCTTAACACCAATGATAAGCAATGAAGAGAGTAGAGATAGTTGGAACTTTATTTGCCTTCCTAAGCCTCTTCTTCCTACAATTAACAAAACCCACATTGCACATTAATCATTTAATTCAATTAAGAAAAACAAAACTAACTTAAAAACATTAATTCATACTTAACTAAGCAAAAAATTAGCTAAACCCAAGAGCTAGCAATGAAGAAAGAGTAGGGCAGTGGTGGTGGTAGTTGTTGCTGCCGCTTGTGGGTGGTGGCGCTGCGTAGTGGTGGAGGAGCTCCACACCCTAAACCCACTCAAATGGCGGAGAAGAGAAGAGAAAAGAAGAGAAGAGAAGAGAAGAGAGGTGAAGAAAGAGAAGGGTTGTGGTGGTGAAGCAATGTGGGTGCTCCGGCGTCAGGGCTCCGGTGATGGGGCGTTAGGGTTAATGTGCGAGTGAGTGAGAGAGAGGGAGGGGTTTTTCGCTCGTCAAATGCGTGTAAGGGAGGGAAATTTAGAAAATATGTCTACCTACTGTGTGTGCGCGCAAAATTGGAGATATGGTGGGATCAGAAGGGCTGCGGTTAGTCTAGGAAACGCAGCCCTTCGCTTATGAAGGGCTGCGGTTTCGAGGCTAACCGCAGCCCTTCATTAGTAGGGCTGTGGTTAGCCTCAAAACCGCAGCCCTTCATACTGCATGAAGGGCTGCGTTTTCTTGTTAACCGCAGTCCTTCAATAAAAGGGCTGCGGTTTCTAAAGAAAACGCAGCCCTTCTTGCGCAGCCCTTCCTTTTTTTCCCCTAGCGCTAGGTTGTCCCATGGAAGTGGACGGAAGATCTTCTACTACTTTCAACCTAATCGTGAAAAAAAGTATGGACAGAATACTATCTTGGAAAATCATCATCATTTCTCAAATGGGTAAACTTCTACTCATGAACTCCATAGTAACTTGCTTAGCCTCGCACATTATCTCAATCTATCTTTTGCCAAAGAAAATTTCCAATAAACTATCTTCCATTTTCCTTAAATTTTGGTGGTCATCCTCTACATATGATGCTACGGTTTTATATAGAGTTTTTCCCCTTATATTTAAGCTAAAATGTGTATCAATGGTGCTCTTAGGAGCCATTTCACGCTAACTTTCTTCTTCTAGTTGTGGTTTTCTGTTTTGTGATGATTTGTAGGTATTAGGGAACCTTTTCCCTATTTTCTACTGCTTTATGTCTACCACAATCGAATGGAGAGGTTCGAAGGCATATATGATGAGTTCCGGGGTCCCGAGAATACTTTCCGAGGCCTTGGAAAAAAAAAGAAGAAGTGAAGCATTGGCGTCTGAAGCCAAGGAATGAAGAAACGGAGCTTCGCCCAATCTCATCGCGCGCCCATCATTATCAAAAGCAAGATTCGTCGCGGGCCCGATCGGGCGCTTCGGCCCTGTCGTAGTTCGGCGTCTGGCCCGATCGGGCGAGAAGGCCCGACAACATCGGGCGTGTTCGCGTGCGAGGAATTCCGGGGCGATACATGCGTGTTAGCGAGCTGCGAAGTTCCATCGCCCGACATCATCGGGCGGCATGGCCCGACAACATCGGGCTGGTGCCTTGCGTGCTGCTGTGTGCGTCTGCGGAGCTGCGCGCTGAACCTCGACGAGCCCGACTCCATCGGGCGGCCTAGCCGACATCATCGGGCGGATGTTCTTTTTGAGCGCTGATACTTTGGTTGAGCCCGATCGGGCGATTAACCCGGCATGCGTTTTTAATGATTTCCGGGTTATTTTTAGAAGATTTTTGCTAGTTGTTTTAGGTTAAGTAAAAACAGCAAAATCATAATATTACGATTCATCTTTGTTTTAGTCCTTATTTTCTCATAGTTTCAAGAACCCTAGTTTTACTACTTTCCATTGTGGATTCAAGATCAAACCTTTGGATTATTCGCAAGTTCAATATAGTTCTTCAGTTGGTAATCTTCTTTATTGCTTTCTCTATTACTGATTAGATTAATTTCTTAGTTATTTGCAATCGTTCAAAGTATGGATTTTTACATGGAATTTGTTATTGTTTTCTCAAGCATGAGTGAGTAGTTTTATTTCTTGGATTGTGGGGATCTATGTATGCAATGAGGGATTGATAAATTAGTATAATTACCCATTATTTCAATTGTTTCCTGTGATTGAATCGTTCATGCTAGATTTATGAATTAGGCCTGATATATATTTATATTATCGCAATATTGAATCTGCTTCGAGAGGAGAGATTTCGTATAGGCTTTCAGTCATTAGGCATAGTGATCTTTGACCATGCGAGAGCGGCTAGGTGATCTTTGAGGGAGGTAATGTTCGAGAGAAATTACATGTGCCCTAGATAAATTGACTTATTGGGTGGTTATTATTCGTCTCTGATTTCCCAAATTGTATGCATAGTGATCCATAGTCTTAGTTCTTTATTAATTGATTCTTACCTTCGTATTTAGTTCTGTCATTTGCTTAGTTTCGTCACACACCCATTTTCATCCGATTTAGTTAGTATAATATTAGAATTCGGATACAATAGTATAACTTTCTCCCCGTGGATTCGATCCCGACTTCCCTGACTACTTATTAGTGGACCTTAGGTTATTTTTGATAAGGTAATACGACTTTAGCCTGTCAACATACAAAACCCCAATATATTGGAGGAAAAAAGAAATTTTGTTCTCACACAAATTGACATGAGGCATAGGACTTAGAAATATCCCAAACCTAAATAAAGCCATACTTCTCAATCAGGCTTGGAGAATTTTCAACAAACCAACCTCCCGTATTCACAAAATTAACACCTGCAAAATACGGGGAGATCCTCTTTCGTTGGCTATGGATAACAAACACCCTAGCACCGCATCCTATGCTTTCGGGAGCTTGCTAAAAGCGACCGTAGCAATGAAAGGAGGAATCAAAAAGAAATTGGGTAATGGGAGGAAAATTAGCCTTAGGAGAGATACTTGGATTTCAGATCACCCTACAATCTCAAAATCCAACACTATCAACCATTCTTGCTCTCTAACCACTGTGGCAGGCCTTATGAATGAAAGAGGAAACTGGAAACCAGGTATAATATGGGAAAACTTTTCAATCAGAGACGCAAAACTTATCCTTGCTACCCATATACCCTCAGAGTCGATGGTTTCGAATGGCAACTAACAAAGAGCGGAAACTACTCAGTAAAATCAGGTTATTGGCTCCTTTTATCAAATTTTAGAGAAGAAACTCCAAAAGACAATTTCGGAAATTCATCTCGGAAATCCAATATTTTCCCAAAGTGGAAACACTTTTTATGGAAAATCATCAACAACATTCTCCCTACAAGTGAACAACCTAGCAAAAAGAAATGTGCGGGTCCCTCCTAAGTGTCATCTTTGCAAGGATGAATTAGAAACCCAAGCACACTTACTTAGAGACTGTCAATTCTCTAAGCATATCTGGCTAGCTTCGATGGGCATCAGAACCGAAAGCTAAGTTAATCCTAGCTTGGATGACTGGATAAAAAACTTTCTTAATCTTTTCAGAAAGAAGAAAGAGGAAGATAGCCTAAGCCTGGTTGTGGACTTTATCTCTACTCTTTGGGGTATCTGGATTCACAGAAACGAAATAATCTTCAAGGAAGAGAAAGCAAATCCAGAAAGAATCATGTCTATCATTAAGGATCATCACAACAGACACAAGATTTCATATGAAACTATCCAAGCAAATAGAGTCCCATCCTGCCCTTCGAGAAGCAAGATGGAATGGATTGTCGGTAACAAAGATCATTCTTCTCATTTGGTTATACAGGTAATGGTTCATGGAAAAGAAATGGTAGGAAAGAGAATGGGAAAGCAAGTGTTGCTTGGGTAAGCGAAAGCTTATACTTTCAAGAACAAAATGAAAGGAAAATCCTTGCGGTGTCTCCTCTACAAACAGAAGCCTTCACCATTCTAACTGTTTTAACTGACCTACAAGGTAAGAGTCAATCGATCATCATCAAATCAGATTGTTAGGAGCTAATCAGGTCACTCAAAAATAGCAAGAGCTACAACAAAGAAATCTCATCAATCGTGGAAGACATCAAACTAGAAGCTGGTAACATTAGTACAGAATCATTGATTTGCGTCGGACCTGGGACCACCATTTGCGTCGGACGTTGATCCGATGGCACGGGTCTCGACGCAAATGACGGAGACATGATCTGCGTCGGATGAGGAACCGACGCAGATGAAAAGCTATTTGCGTCGGATGGCAAGCGGAGTGCGACGCACATGACCCTTGAGGCCCCAACATCACCAGCACCTTTTGCGTCGGATGTAACACAAAGTCCGACGCAAATCAACCATTTTTTTTTAAAAAAAAAAGTCTATTTGCGTCGAACTTTGTCTTACATCCGATGCAAATTGATAATTTTTGTTTAAAAAAAAATTCACGTATCCAAGAATATTGAAATACAAGAATGAAATACAAAAAAGAAATCTGAATTGAACTAACATACAAATCTGAAATCTGAATTGAACCTAAAAAAATTGAACTATCTATATAAAATCAAAAAACGAAATTAGATGGAACTAACATACAAAAAATTGAACCTAATTCTTCTAACATACAAAAAATAGAATCAGATCTAACATACAAAAAATCAGATCGAACTAATTCTAAAAAAAGTGAACCTAAAAAAAATCAGATCTAACTACAAAAAACTGAACCTAATTCTTCTTCTCCTGCGAATCAGATCGAACTTCAATCGGATATTTATTCAACTACATTTACACAAAACAAGAGAAAATGATATTAATTCATTGCATATCAATCAAATTCCACGAAAAGATACAGTTTCATCTTCCACGAACAATTATGTAGATCGAAAATCAATTAAATCCAAAAAATTGTTAAATTTCTTCCAAAATAACAACAATCAATTAAGTCATAAAACATGTAACAAACTTAAAAATGGCAATCAAACTTCACAAAAAAAAAAAAAAAAAAAAAAAGAGGAGAGAGAAAATAAAAACCTCGAACTTCATCTTCAAATGAACAACATCTTCAACCTCTGAATTTACTCTAGAATGTCCGCCACTCTTCTTAATTATGTGTTTAATATGAGTTTAGTGCAGCATATCTATCTGGGCTCGTGCCATCAACAAAGTCGTGATATATGTTCCTCTGATATTATGACCATGAAAAAATTAGGATTGGATGAATTGATGGCATATAATTCTTGTGACAGGAAATCAAGGTGAGAAACTTAGATTAAGAACAAATATGAAGCGTGAACTTAAACGATGCTGATGACGTCAACCTCGTCGGCGCAGAGAAGGCTTGAAGCAATTGGAGAGAGAGATATTGTTGTTGTGATTTAGTTTGAATTTTGTGATTTTTTTGGGGTTGAAGGCTTGAATCAATTGGAGAGAGAGAGAGAGAGAGAGGGGGGTGGGGGGGAGGGAGTGAAAACGGCTGCAGAGAAGAAATGAAAGAGTGAGAAAAAAACCTAAATCTTGGGTTTGAAATTAAAAGGGGAAGCATCTGCGTCGCATGGACCAACAGGTCCGACACAAATCAGATCCACCCTCGTGACACGCATGGATAGGCTCTCAAACCATTTGCGTCGGATGGGCTTATAGATCCGGCGCAAATAGTTGGATACAGCTATTTGAATTGCATTTAACTTACCTTCGTCGCAAATTGGCTTTCATGATTTGCGTCAGACATTGACTGGGGTTCGACACACATAAATCTTGCACCCATTTGCTTTAGTTTTTTGCGTCGAATGTGTGATACATCCGACGCATATAAAGCATGATTTGCGTCGGACGTACTGCGTCGATTCACCTATTGTACGACACAATTGAGGAGACGCAAATCAACATTTTTGTACTAGTGTAAACTCAAGTACTTAGCATGTACTAACGTAAGTAGAACTGAAGTAAGAAAAGCCCACGATCTTGCCACTTGGTCAAGAAGGGCCTAACTTTCCTTTTGTTGTTTCAACTGCTGTAAAAAAAATGTGATGAATACCATATAAAGAAAAAGTGAAAGTGTAGTAATTAAATAAAAACGGCAAAAAAAAAAGCGTAACAATTAAAAAAAACAGAGGGAGTGCATGAGTATACAGTCTAAAATTTTTTGTACTAACTACTTCATATGATCATGAAGTACGTTTTTATCTAATATCCCAACTCTCTCATGGGTTGTTGCAAGAGAAAACCCTAAAATGTTAGTTAAAAATAGTTGTCCCACGTTAGATAAGAAAAGTAAGGACTATTAGAATCATTAGACTGTCAGTGGTCACCTTTATAAAATAATAAGTGTCACTAAAGAAAAGATTAGTAAAGTAAAAGATAAATTCAATTCATCCAAAATAGGTTCAAATCAGAATAAGTCCAATTCAGTAATAAAGAAACCCAGTAATTGTATAAGAGAAAAGAATAGAAATTCACTAAAAAAAATAATTCAATTGAACAAAGTTATGTTTAGTTCAAGAAATAAGCTAGTTCAATTCAGTTTTAATAACTTTAATTCAGTAAAAATCAGTTGCACTGAACAAGCTAAGGTTTTACTCCACGTCTCCAGATGTGTTACTAGTAAATTTTAGGACTTAATCTGTAGCAATCCGTCCGCAAAAAATTAGGAGTAAAAGTACGGGTATTACATAATCCATTTAGCTAGGATAATATGTATTTAGACACTACGACCCTGTTCTTTTGGACTTATTTTCAGCAAAAATAAGAAAAAATAAGTTCAGTTCAGCAAAAATAAGTTCAATTCAGCAAAAATAAGTAAAAAGAAGTTCAGTTCAGCAAAAATAAGTAAAAATAAGTTCAGTTCAGCAAAAATAAGTTCGGTATTACTATTAATGTTGTAATTATTATTTTTGCTTTCAATATTGCTATTAATATTGTTATTATTATTAATATTATAATTATAATAACGATGAATTTGTAATTTTTTTTATTCTTATTTTTTTTATTTTTTTATTTTATTTTATTTTTTATTTTAATATTTTTATTATTTATTATTTAGTTACTATTATTTATTATTTATTATTTAGTAATTATTATTTATTATTTATTTTATATTATTTAGTAATTATTATTTATTATTTATTATTTATTATTTATTATTTATTATTTATTATTTATTATTTATTATTATTATTTATTATTTAATATTTAATATTTAATATTTAATATTTATTATAATTATAATTATTATTATTTATTATTGATTATTTATTATTATTATTATTATTATTATTATTATTATTATTATTATTATTATTATTATTATTTATTATTATTATTATTATTAATATTATTGTTTTATCCACTTGTCCAACAAGTAAGCTGTAGGCTTAGCTTCCTTGTCGAGCAAGTAAAGTAGTATCTTGAGTGTTCTTCAGATGGAGACTTGTGCAACAATGCCTGAATTAGCTTAATCCTTAGCCTTGGCTTCGCTCCCGAACCTGCACAAAGGGACCCACCCTGGAGGTTTGGGTGGTGGTTCCCCCTCCGATGCTTAAGTCAGTTATCAGGAGTAGTAAGAGAAAGTAGAGATAGAAAGAGAAAGTGAGAGAGAATTTTATCAGAGTAACTTTGCACTGTTTGCATTCAATGTGTTTTCTCCTGATTTCAGGGGTATTTAGCAAATTGACAGCTAACCTTAAAAACTGACCTACAGTAGTGGCCTCTGATTGGCTGAGGAATCAGATCATGACACGTGGCGGATAATGACCGGGGATGTCTATTAACCACTCCCCTTCACCATTTGGCACCGCTTTGGCTCGACTGTTGGGCGGAATTTGATCCTTTTAACTCAGTGAGTGTAGCCCGAGAGATTCAAGGCTTTTCTCTTCTTTTACTAAGGTGACACGTGTACGGCCCTGATGAGTCCAAGTGTCTCAAAGAGAGCCATCGATGTTAGACTACAATATTTGCCCCTAAAAGGGCTTTTACTGTTGGCCCATCTGACGGTTAAGGCCCTTTTAAACTCAAGGTAGTTTAATTTGAAATGAAGTGGCGCGCCTTCTCCTGTGTTATACCGGTCATATTAGACCGTGGGATTCCCTTTTCGGTCATTCTTGACCGGCCGCATGAGTTTCTTATTCCCCTATAAATATCCTTGGTGTGAAAACATTCAATCATTTAACACCTCGAACAAATTTTTCTAGAGAGAGAAGCTCGCAATTTTCTAGAGAGAGAGAGAGATCGTCCGGCTTCAAAGATCCTTCACCGAATTTCCCCGGACGTTCTTAGCGGTATCGTTTCCTTGATCCTTTTATTCTTCTTTATTCTTTATTTTTTCTTAGAAAATCAATAAAATGGAGTCATCTTCGTCAAATAATCCTAGCCGACCAAGAGCTTGTCTTGACCCTAGAACCGATACTTCTTCTTCGGCACATTCTAGAGTTGGGCCTCTTACGGCCGAGTACATATTTTTTTCATAGTTTTGGCCGAGAAAGTCGACGACCCGGTCTTTACCTGTGCGGGGTAATGCGGCGCGCGTCAAGCAAACGGCCCGTCTAAGACGAAAAGCAATAATTCCATCAAATAGCTCAGATATGGAGGAATCAACTGGACGAGTGCCAGATGAGGCAAGAGAGGTCCAAAGTGCTCAGTCTTTGGACAGGCCTCCTTTCGACCATAATGCAGAAACTTCAGAAATAAAAACTGAGACCAGTACTTCTGGCCGGGACGCCGATACGGAGGAGATCGGCGAAGGTAATAATGGTAGCGATCCTGAGGCTGCCGAAGAATCAGACGAGGCCTCTACCACCTCGTCAGAGATTAGAAGACGTTTAGGTCCCCTTTCTGATCCTGGCTTCATTTTAGTTAACCGTAAGTGGTTAGAGAAACTAGGACCAGACCCTAATTTCTTGTCGTCTTTCATGCCCATGCCGGGCTTCTCCTTTGTCATTCCTAATAACGACGCGACGATCTTGAGTGCTCCCGGGGAGCCATTTCGCCGTCTATAAACCGGCCTTAGATCTTTGGATTGAGGTTTCCTCTTCACGACTTCGTGGAACAAGTGCTTGCAAAGACTACCACATCGGCCATAACCAAGTGGCACCAAACGCTGGCACAACATCCCGATGTTTGTTGCCGTCTGCGAGCTACGCGGCCTAGCCCTTTCCCTTGAAGCCTTTACCCACATCCATTATGCGTCTAAGGTACACAGGGGCGTGGACGGAGCATGGCTCAAGCATCTGCAACGATCCAGGGCTTCATGACAGCTTGGGGGAAATCGTCAAAGATGCACGATTGGAAAGCCGATTTCATCTTTTTACGGGCGTCCGGCGACTATGTCACGAGAGCTACGAGATATTATAATAGATCCGTCACTAATACCGGACGGAAGCGGTCTTGGGCCGGAGTTGGAGGACGACTTTGACGAGGAGGTGGTGGAGTACTTCGAGTGAAGGAGTACTCCGGACCCGGCCACGATCTTTTAAGGGACCGTCTAAATGGATACCCTTTAAGGAAATGTTTTACCAAGACGACTTCTTGGTCGGCTGCCATGATGCGATTGGCGAGGATAAAGGTATATTTAAAATCATCCAAGTAAAACTCTTCGTCCATAACTCATATGACTAACACATATTTTTTTTTTTTTTGTATTTTCAGACTCGGCCAGACAACGCCTCAAACCATCTTGGACGGGGGAAATCAGCATGTCCCAATTTACAGATAATCTGTGGAAGGAGTATGCAAAGAGTAGCGCCGAAAAAAGGGCGGAAACATTGGTAATTATATAATTTTTTTCTCTTTTTTTTTTTTTTTTTTTTTTTTTTTTGAGGACCATATGAGCTCGTCCGAATTGGCATCCAATTCTTGGACGTGGGTCACCCCAAGAAGGAGAGCGTCCGGACTTGGACGGTCACCTCCTTGGGCCCACGCTCGTCCAAGAATTGGTGTCCAATTCTTGGACGAGAGTCACCCAAAGAAGGAGAACGTCCAGACTTGGACGGTCACCTCTTTGGGGTCTAGCTCGTCTAAGAGTCGGTGTCCAATTTTTGGACGAGAGTCACTCAAAGAAGGAGAACGTCCAGACTTGGACGGTCACCTCTTTGGGACCATGCTCGTCCAAGAATTGGTATCCAATTCTTGGACGAGAGTCACCCAAAGAAGGAGAACGTCCAGACTTGGACGGTCACCTTCTTGGGGTCTTGCTCGTCCAAGAATTGGTGTCCAATTCTTGGACGAGAGTCACCAAAGGAAGGAGAACGTCCAGACTTGGACGGTCACCTTCTTGGGGCCATGCTCGTCCAGGAGTTAGTGTCCAATTCTTGGACGAGAGTCACCCAAAGAAGGAGAACGTCCAGACTTGAACGGTCACCTTCTTGGGGCCATGCTCGTCCAGGAGTTGGTGTCCAATTCTGGGACGAGAGTCACCCAAAGAAGGAGAACGTCCAGAATTGGACGTTCACCTTCTTGGGGCCATGCTCGTCCAAGAGTTTTGCACCAAATCTTGGACGAAGGTCAGCCAAGGAAAGAGATCGTCCAGACTTGGACGGTCACCTCTTTGGGACCGTACTCGTCTGGATTTTTGCATCCAGTTTTAGGACGAGGGTCAGCCACAGAAGAACGTCCATACTTGGACGGTCACCTTCTTGGGGCCATACTCGTCTGGATTTTTGCAATAGTAGTTATTGTTTTATTTTTTTGGGCGATCAATCTGATGCCTTTACTTTTTGCAGAAAAATGCTCCTACAAACAAGCTTCCACCTGGGAAGTCGTCCTCGTCCAAGAAGAGGCCCACTACAGCTGCTGACCAGCCTTCAGCGAAGAAGCCTAAGGGCTTTACAAGGAAGAGGGCGGATAAGGCGGCTCCTGCTGCCGAGAGGGGGGAGAAAAGCATGCCTCCCCCACAAGCCAAGGCTCGCAAAAGGGAGCCTTCGACTGCCGGATCGGCCGAGGAGGGAAGGGATGCACACGCAGCTGTGCCGCTCAGTGTTTTGCCGGCCGTCTCTGCTGAGGTCAACCCAGAGTCCGCCTTGGCTTTGGTTGCACCGGGATCTGATGCTGCTGCCGAGAACTATCCAGGGTTCAGCGGCTCGATGGCAAAGCTGGTGCCACAGATGCCTCTAGCTGTTAGGACGGCATCAATTTCGTCTGGTGAGTCGTATTACCCCAACATAGTTAGGACGATGCGGGTCGGTGGACGGTCCATGAGTCCGTCCAATAGACAAGCCATCGTCTTCCCTATCAAGATAACTGACTCTCCCCCTCTTTCAGATAAGGGCAAAGGCCCTGCTATTCCCCCAACTCCTCCCACTGCTGATTCGGACGAGGAGTCCTCTCCCCGCCTTCGCCAAAATGTCAAGGCTGGAGAAAGAGCGGCTGAAGCGGGGAGCTCTTCAAATGCTTCCCCGAATCCTACATCAAGGGATTAAGGGGAGCGTCCGCCGGCATGTGGGCTACATGTCTCGGCTTCTTGCCGAGGTATTGCTTTATGACTGCCTTGTTTTATACTTGTACAAATTTTCACTTTGCAAATCGTCTAATAACTTGACTTGTTTTCCTTGCCCCAGCTTCTGGCTCGCAGCATACTAACTGAAGATTGGGCGAGGGAGCTTAGAAAGGAAAATAAGCACCTCGTCCACCAAGCTACAACGGCGGGGGACAAAGTCATTCACGACATCGAGATGGCTAACACCCTTCATCGCCGGTCGGCTGGAGGCCTTGGAGAAGAGATCGGCACTCTCGGAGTCCGAGAACAAGAATCATCTTGTTAAAATCAACCAGCTATATACCGAAGCGAGGATCGTCTAAAGATGATCATAGACGCTCTCTCTGAGTTGAAAGCGAAAGGGATGTCGCTCTTATTCTTGCCGCCGAGAGCCGAGAAGAGAGAACATTCTCTTAAGGGCAAAGACTGTCCGTGCGGGAAAGGGGGCGGCCAAGGCCTTCGACGATGCCAAGGAAGGGTTGAAACAAGTCGTCGGAACGGCCAAGGGGGCCGTCAAAGCCTTTGGGATGCTAGGCGAGGAAGGCCGAGGTCCCCGGCTTTGTCCGTCGTCTGGAGTATCAAGAGAGCGTCCATCGGGCTATGGTATGCGCCGAGGAACCTCCCGGAGTTTGAGGAGTCGGACGACGAGGCCGGCTGCGGAGGTGGAGACCCCCGAAGACGACCAAGAAACCCGCTCGAAGACGAAGCCTAAGCTTAGGTTTATTTTCATGTTTCTTGGCTTGTTCGGCGTCTTGTATCTTTAACTCTTCACTCTTAAGTTGTAATTCTTTACCAATCATATATGAAAGAGAATTTTTGCCAATTGCACTGCCCTTTATCTTTCTGAATTCTAATTTTGACTTAGTATAATATTACCTTCGTCATGATCGTTGGACGTCTGGCACAGATGCTTAATTTGAGAGCAGCGTGCTTGGCTTTAGACGATCGTAACTTTTCAATAATTTTATCGGACGATCTGCTTTTCCTGAAGCTTACAAAATTCTGTCCGAAATGCACAAGTAAAAATGTGACTCGTCCTGATATTATTGGACGGTCTACAATATTTAGAGACGTTGATAATTGCATATGCATCCAAGTACCAAAAAAGGCTCGTCTGGGGCGGTTTGCCAAACACAAAAACGAGGGGATTGCCATCCTAGGCTTGAACGATTACCAATTTTTGGACGAGGGTCACCCAATGAAGGAGAACGTCCATACTTGGACGGTCACCTTCCTGGGGCCATCTTCGTCTGGAATTGGCCTCCAATTTTTGGACGAGGGTCACCCAATGAAGGAGAACGTCCATACTTGGACGGTCACCTTCTTGGGGCCATCTTCGTCTGAAATTGGCCTCCAATTTTTGGAGGAGGGTCACCCAATGAAGGAGATCGTCCATACTTGGACGGTCACCTTCTTGGGGCCATCCTCGTCTGGATTGGCATCCAATTTTTGGAGGAGGGTCACCCAATGAAGGAGATCGTCCATGCTTGGACGGTCACCTTCTTGGGGCCATCCTCGTCTGGAATTGGCATCCAATTTTTGGAGGAGGGTCACCGAATGAAGGAGTTCGTCCATACTTGGACGGTCACCTTCTTGGGGCCATCTTCGTCTGTAATTGGCCTCCAATTTTTGGACGAGGGTCACCCAATGAAGGAGAACGTCCATACTTGGACGGTCACCTTTCTGGGGCCATCTTCGTCTGTAATTGGCCTACAATTTTTGGACGTCCATTACCCGACTAAAGAGAACGTCCCATAATGTAAGCGAGTATTTATTGAGATTCGTCATAAAGCTTTGGACGATCTACGCATAAAGACTAGTCTTGCCCAAAGAGGGAAAGCGTCCAAAACCTTTTTGCTTTATGGACGAGCCACATTCTAGCCATTTTTCTCGAGCTACTAACGTTCGTCCTGCACTATCAAACCATCACAAGGGCATCTATTGCCTAGGTCCTCCTGGTTTTTGGACGACCTGCTCTCCTTAGCTCGTCCTATAGGCTTCTATTATCCCCCCGTTCTTGGGCTTAGCTCAATCGTATATTGAAGGGGAGCCGAAGTCCAAGAAGGAGAGCGGCCAGCCTTGGCTGAGCCTGCTGAAGTTGATGGACGAGCGTGGGATACATGTTCAACTAATGTTTTAGCCGGCTTCCTTGCGGGAGCAACACTCGTCATTAAGTAGCGATCCCTTACTAGGGTCTGGACTACCTAGCTGTCCGTATTTTTGAAAGTAAGTATCCTTTACTAAGGGCTTATTTCAGGCCAGCTTTCTCTCAGAGACTTTGACGTTACTCTTACTAGAGGTTTTGTCAATTTGACGGCCATATATGCATTATATATTTGGCCGGTCTCTTTGAGGGAGTGATGTTCGGCGTAAATGCGAGCAATTCTGACGTTCTGCTATTGTTTGTATTTTTGTCCAGGTTATTGTCACTTTTAGACGAGTAACTGATTTAATGCCCCAAAGTGAAGTAACTTGGTGAAAATAAACAAAAAGATAAGATAGTAGGAATTGTATTATATGGATTTTGCTTGGCTGAACGCCAAGATGCATGTATACAATTCTTTTCTTACTAATATGTGCCGTGGCACTTTGGAGTAACTACAAATTACCCTACTTATATCTGACGGAGATCTGAGCTAGACGTGGTACTTCTTTAAGTTGTTTGAATTCCAGGTACGCTGAATAGATCTTCCATCGAGACCTTGCAGACGAAAAGTCCCACTGTGTATCTCCTAGACAATCAGATAAGGTCCTTCCCAATTTGGTGTTAGTTTTCCCAACTCTTTAGCTCGTCCAACCGCTTCCATCTTTCTCAGAACAAGATCCCCCACCTTTAGCGGTCGTCTAACAACTCTTTTGTTAAACTCCCGAGCCATACGCAGTTTGTACAATTGCATTCTTAGCAAGGCATTGCCCCTGACTTCTGGGACTTGGTCCAAGGCCGTACGCAATGCGGCCCAGTTGGCTTCCTCTGTGTATAACATGACTCGTAGGGTGGGCTCCTCGATCTCAATGGGCAAGACGGCTTCAGTACCATAGACTAGCATGAAAGGCGCCTCGCTCGTAGAATTCTTAGCGGTTGTTCTAATGGACCATAACACCAACTGCAGTTCTTGAACCCATTGCCCTTTGGCGTTGTCCAGCCTTCTTCTTGATTCCATTTGATAGAATCTTGTTGAAGGACTCGACTTGCCCATTAGCTTGTGGGTGGGCGACCGCTGCAAAGTGAGCTTTGATTTCTCTTTCTCGACGCCCATTCTTTCGGCTTAGGCGTTTCGAACTGTGGACCATTATCAAAGACGATTGACCGAGGCATGCCAAATCGAGTTATAATGTTCTTCCAGATGAAGCCCTTGACGTCGTTTGTTGTTATTCCTCGCATGGCTTCAGCTTCTATCCATTTAGTGAAATAGTCCACTGCTACAATCACAAACTTATTTTGCCCAGCGGCCACGGGGAAAAGGTCCTAGGATATCCATGCCCCATTTGGCAAAAGGCGAGAGGAACAAGATGGGGGTCAAATAGTTGGACGGCTTCGATGCACATTTCCATGCTTCGACAACCGTCACATTTCTTTGCATAAACTAAAGCATCCTCCTTTAAGGTAGGCCAGTAGTACCCCGTCCTTAAAGCCTTCTCGCCTAAGGCTCTTCCCCCAATGTGAGAGGCACAAGCTCCTTCATGGAGTTCTTTCGAATCTCCGGACCATCTTTTCTCGGTGACGCACTTGAGCAGAGAGGCCGGTTGAACGACTTCTTGTAAAGTGTCTCGTCCCATAGTTTAAACCACTTGTCTCTGGCCTTCACATACTTGGCCTCTACAGGATCCGAAGGCAATCGCCGCGTCTTCTTGTATTCTATGATCGGCTCCATCCAGACATTCCCTCGGCTGAGAAACAAAATCTCCTCTTGGTCGATGCTCTTTTTGGGTTTGACTTCCCAAAAGACTGTTCTGGGCACATCACCCTCAGCCGAGCTGGCCAATTTCGAGAGAGCATCTGCTTGATGATTTTCTGACCTTGGTACTTGGTCGAGGACAAATCGTTTTAATGGCTCAATCTCATCCTTAATCAGTCGCATATATTTGCTCATTGATGCTTCTTTGCATTCAAAATCTCCGTTGACCTGACTGACAACTAAGAGAGAGTCCGATTTGGCCTCAATCTCTACAGCTCCAGCCGCCTTGCACATTTTGATTCCAGCCAAGAGTGCTTCATATTCAGCTTCGTTATTGGACGCTTTGAATTGGAATCTTAATGCATATTCAAATTTGTCCCCTTCGGGAGATTGACAAATGATTCCTGCCCCACACCCATTGACTGTGGACGATCCATCAACCATGAGCGTCCAATGCTTCCTTCCTTCAGCTGGATCAGATATTGGCTTTATGGTTGGCCGAGTAAGCTCAACTATAAAATTAGCCAAGGCTTGCCCCTTAATGGCCTTCCTTGGTTCAAATGATATATCAAACATGTTGAGCTCAACCGCCCATTTTAACATTCGCCCAGCGGCTTCCATCTTCTGCAGAACTTGCTTCAAAGGTTGATCAGTATAGACGAGTATACTGTGCGCCAAAAAATAGGGCCTTAACTTTCTGCTGGCCATGACAAGGGCCAATCCAAACTTCTCAACAGGAGTATACCGGTTTTCCGCATCCTTGAGCACGTGACTCACGAAGTATATTGGGATCTGGACGGTCTCTCTTTCAGCCAACAGGACGGCACTCACAGCTTGAGTGGATACAGCCAAGTATACAAACAATCTTTCCCCTTCTGCGGGACTGACCAACCTAGGCTGCTGCTGAAGATGATCTTTGACTTGCTTTGAAGGGCTTCCTCCGCCTCTCGCTGTCCATTCAAACTTGGCTTTTTTCTTGATCGTGGCAAAGAAGTGATGGCACTTGTCGCCCGACTTAGACAAAAATCGTCCAAGGGCGACCAAGCAACCCATCGCCCGCTATACCTCTTTTACCTTCGAAGGAGACTTCATGTCTAGAACGACTTGAATCTTTTCGGGGTTGGCTTCTATTCCCCTCGATCCACCAAGAAACCTAAAAACTTCCCCGACAAAACCCCAAAGACACATTTGCTGGGATTCAGCTTCAACTTGTATTTCCTGAGAGTTTCAAAAGTTTCTCTCAAATCACCAACATGACTTTCTTCTTGACGGCTCTTGACTATCATATCGTCAATATATGCCTCCATATTTCGTCCTAATCATGGCTGAAAAACATTATTGATCAATCTTTGAAAAGTGGCCGGGCATTGCGTAGGCCGAATGGCATCCTCACCCACCCATGTACGGCCCTTTTTCAGTAATGAAGGACGTTTTGTCCCGATCCTCCGGCCACATTGGGATTTGATGAAAACACGAATATGCGTCCATGAAGCTCGGCAAAGCATGGCCACCTGTGGAGTCTACTAGACGATCCAACTTAGGCAAAGGGAAACTGTCCATTGGACAAGCCTTATTGAGGTCCGTGTAGTCCACACACATTCTCTAGGTGCCATTAGGCTTTGGCACCATGACCACATTTGCTATCCAGTCTGGATAATAGGTTTCTTTGATGAACTTGGATTCCAACAACTTCTGAACTTCTTGGTCGACCGCCTGGTTTCTAGCCGGTCCCAAATGCCTCTTCTTCCGGCGAACCCGGTTTCAAATTTGGATCAACATTCAACCGGTGGACGGCTACTTCCGGGATCAATTCCCGGCATTTCCTCGACGCAATAGGCAAACACATCTTGAAACTCTTTCAACAAGTGGACTTGATGACCCTTCAAACCAGGGAGCGAGCGAAGATCCATTTTGAGGGTACTTTACGGACGAGCTTCATCCAGACGTACTTCTTCAGGGGCTTCTACTGGCTCTGGACGTTCTACAGTTAGCCCCATGATGGCCATGACCTCTTCAGACGAGGAGGGTTCTTCCTTGATAATTTCATATTTTCTCTTCTTGCTAGGGAGATGTTCAGACGCCTTCCTTGCGGGAGCAAGGGGCGTCTGAGGGCTCTCAATGGTCAGCTTTAACGAGGCGACCTGGTCTTTGACAAATCCAGACGTTTTCCTCTCGCTGGCCATCTTCGTCTGATTTTTCTCTATTCCAGACGTTCTCCTTTCGCTAGCAACCTTCGTCTGATCTTTCTCGATTCCAGACGTTTTCCTTCCGCCAGCAACTTGCGTCTGGTCTTGCTTATCTGCCTTCCATGATGATGGTTTTGAGTAGTTAGGTAACATTCCCTAGCCGCTTGTTGGTCTCCATACAAGGAGCCAATCTCGCCGTCATCACACTCATACTTCATCAACATCGGGTGAGTTACTATTACTTGCTTTGACATGATTCGGCGTTGGTCGTCCAAGAATGACATTGTAGGCTGTCAAGTCTCGGACTACCAAGAACTTGATAAACAGAGTTCTTGAGGCTTCCTTCTCTCCCACTTGAACGGGCAAAGTCACAGTTCCCATGGGATGGATGACTCCTCCCCCAAACCCTATGATGGGGTGGTGAACAGGAACTAAGTTCTTCTCCTCAAACTTTAGTCCGGGACGGGCAATCGGCACTAATGATGTCCGTCGAACTTCCGGTGTCGATCAGGATCCTTCTTACTCTCAAGTTTGCTATTTTCATTTCTACGACCAAGGGATCATCATGGGGAGTCCTCAACCTGCCCCGATCTTGCTCACTAACTACCACCCTTGGGAAGGGCTCAGCCTTCGTCTGATCAGCTAACAAAACTTGGCCGAGCTCCCTAAGGTAGTTTTTGTGCCCTCTATTAGTTGGTCCCCCAGCAGCAAACCCACCTGAGATTACAAGAACCACATCTTCGTCGGTGCTTGCACTCTCCTTCTTCTTGTTATGCCAATCATCTTTCCTTGGGAACTTCCTTCCCCCTTGCGTCATATAGGAATTCATTTTTCCTTTTCGGGCTAACTCTTCCAAAGCTCTCTTGAGGTGCTTACATTCATTGGTCTCATGACCACAATCTTTGTGGAAGTGGCAATACTTGCTCTTATCCCTGTTTCTATAAGGAGTTTTCATTTCAGCTGGGGCCTTCAACTCATACTGATCCTTAATCTCCATGAGGATGGAGTATTGGTCTTTGTTAAACTCAACAGGATTGGATGAGGATGGCTCTGCCTCCTTTCTCTTGTTCTTTCTAGCCGGAGTGGTGTTGGAGGTTATCGCCCAAGTCTCGGCCTTCTTGGGGTTGCTCTTTTTTGGATGAGCAACCTCTTCAGGCTTCTTAGACTCGGGATGCTTTGCCTCAGCACATACTTCGGTGGCATGAATAAATGCTTCGGCTTCCCTCAAAGCCTCAGAAAGAGTGGAGATTTTCTTCTTAACAAGGTCAAACTTGAAACTTCCTGGCCTTAGACCCCTGATGAAGGCGTCAAAGGCTACTCCAAAGATTAAGATCTTGGATGCGAAGCGCTTCTAGGTTGAATCTCTTAACAAAACTTCTAAGAGCCTCCTTAGGTCCCCTGGACGACCTTGCCTAGGTGCATGCTTGTCTTTTGCTCTTGCTTGTTGGCAACAAAATGACTAGTGAATAAGAAGCTAAGTTCGAGTAAAGTTGTTGATCGAATTGGGGGGGAAGATTGTTAAACCACTTCGCCCTACTCCTTTCAAAGTAGCTGGAAAATTCTTACACCAAGTAGCGTCGTCCACTCCTTAGACGTACATCCGATGCTTGTAAGCGGACGGTGATCGTCCGGATCGGTAGTTCCATCGAAAGGCTCAATTGTTGGGAGTTTTACATTTGGGAAGGGGGGCGTCTCCATAATCCTGGCCGAGAATGGAGTAGGCCAGTTGATTTGGAGAGCTCCCAGCTGTCCCTCAATGGGTATGAACTCCTTGCGATATTCCTTCATTACTGGGTTGGATGAAGTGTTTGCAGGCTCCGGACGCCTATAGACCATGGGCCGAGCCACTGTCTTCTCTGTCGCGGATGAACAAGAGAGTGACTTAAACTTCGTCCCTCCCCTCGGACGACAACCTCAAAGGAGGGTCTCTCAAATATGGTGTAGATCCCTGTCGCCGATCGTTGTAATGCGGCGGCTTTCTTTGCTTCTAGATACTCTCTGGCATCTGTTTCCATGCGGTGCCCGCTTGGACGAACATGGTCCTGAGTCCTCACCACCAGGTTCCAGTCCATCTTTCTTCGTTGATCATTATCCTCTGGCTGCTTTCCTCTTGCCGTCCTCCTGAGGGCTCCCGACGAATATGTCGACTAGGTCCCGGGACGATCTACTTGAGAACGTCCTCTAGGACGAGGTGGATTGTTAGCAGTGGCTCCGGGTTGTGATGAAAAAACAGCATATTGCTTTTAATGCTTCCTGGACGACCGCCGCCATCTTAGTCCGAAAGTCATTCAAGCACATTCTCCGGGTGGGCGGCGAGCCACTGGACGATCCGAGATTCACTTGGATGACCAGGTTCTTGGCTTGGTCCAGGAATATTGACAATGGACGGAGGTCTATCTCTTCCTCGAGGTGGTCTTTCATGCTCCACCGTATCTTCGACATTAACTTGAAGGCTTCGATTCCTGGCAATGTTGGACGATTGACAATCAGTCATCGTTGCGTCTCCCCCACGAGACGGCGCCAAATGTTTTATCCACTTGTCCAACAAGTAAGTCGTAGGCTTAGCTTCCTTGTCGAGCAAGTAAAGTAGTATCTTAAGTGTTCTTCGAGATGGAGACTTGTGCAACAATGCCCGAATTAGCTTAATCCTTAGCCTTGGCTTCGCTCCCGAACCTGCACAAAGGGACCCACCCTGGAGGTTTGGGTGGTGGTTCCCCCTCCGATGCTTAAGTCAGTTATCAGGACTAGTAAGAGAAAGTAGAGATAGAAAGAGAAAGTAGAGATAGAAAGAGAAAGTGAGAGAGAATTTTATCGTAGTAACTTTGCCTTTGTTTGCATTGAATGTGTTTTCTCCCGATTTCGGGGGTATTTATAGTGATAGCAAATTGACAACTAACCTTAAAAACCGACCTACGAAGTAGTGGCCTCCGATTGGGCGAGGAATCGAGATCATGACACGTGGCGAGACAATGACCGGGGGATGTCTATTAACCACTCCCCTTCACCATTTGGCATCCCTTGGGGCTCGACCGTTGGGCGAATTTGATCCTTTTAACTCACTGAGTGTAGCCCAGAGATTCAAGGCTTTTCTCTTCTTTTACTAAGGTGACACGTGTACGGCCCTGATGAGTCCAAGTGTCTCAAAGAGAGCCATCGATGTTAGACTACAACAATTATTATTTATTATTTATTATTATTATTTATTATTATTTATTATTTATTTTATATTATTTATTATTTATAATTTATTATTTATTATTATTTATTATTTATTATTTATTTTATATTATTTATTATTTATAATTTATTATTTATTATTTATTATTCATTATTCATTATTTATTATTTATTATTCATTATTTATTATTTATTATTTTTAATATTATTATTTTTTTATTATTTATTATTATTATTTATCATTATTTATTATTATTTATTATTATTATATTATTATTATTACTACTTATTATTATTTATTATTTATTATTATTTATTTATTATTTATTATTATTATTTATTATTATTATTTTTTATTTTTTATTATTATTTATTATTTATTTATTATTATTTAGTATTATTATTATTGTTTATTATTATTATTTACTATCTATTATTATTATTATTATTATTTATTATTTATTATTATTATTATTATTATTATTATTTATTATTATTTATTATTATTATTTATTATTTATTATTATTATTTAGCAAAAATAAGTTCAGTTCAGTTCAGCCACAATAAGTTCACAAGAACAGGGCCTTATTATTTATTATTATTATTTATTATTTATTATTATTATTTAGCAAAAATAAGTTCAGTTCAGTTCAGCCACAATAAGTTCACAAGAACAGGGCCTACTATCAGAAAGTTCTTAAATTATTATGGTATCATACCTTATGATAATCTTGGCCTATTGGATTGAAGAGTGCAAACTGGAGATGGATTTCATATAGCAAGTAAACATGGATTTACATTCACATGTGAGAAGAAATGCTAAGAAAGAGAACTTACATGTGAATTAGGATTAAAGGTCCTATGTGGGAGCTGGTTAAGTTTCATATCGGTCCATCAGACCACTCAAAACTACCATGATCACTCTGCTAAGGTATTGTGCGTAAAACCAGGCAAAGAATTTCATGATACTGGTATTTTAGGATATACCGATCCCATCCATGTGCCTTACCGGTACTCTTCACACGGGCCACGTTATTTGGGCTTGGGCCTGAACCTTTTACAGCATACGTGGATTATGGGCCTAAAGATAAGTATTAAACAAGGGATAAGTATTGATTAAGCTAATAGGAGAGATGTCCTATCATCACTAGGACACTATCGGCTACTATAAATACCTGCTAGATTTAGGTTAAGCTTCCCTTGTATCATTAATTATCAAAGAATATATATATACAAGGTAAATAGGAAACCCTTACTAACTAGGAAACAATCAAGATAATCATTCCTAAATATATACCACTAATCTTGCCTAATAATACGCTAACACCCCCCCTCAAGTTGGAGCGTGGAGGTCACAAATGCCCAACTTGGACATGAGAAACTCAAATGGCTTGCGCCCAAGTGCCTTGGTGAAGACATCAGCAAGTTGATGCGTGGTAGGAACATAAGAGGGAGCAATGAGACCCTCCTGAATAGCATCTCTAACAAAGTGGCAATCAACCTCGATATGCTTTGTACGCTCATGAAAGACCGGATTTTGAGCGATATGTAATGCAGACTGACTATCGCAGAAGAGAAAGATAGCCTGAGGATGATGTACCCCGAGACTCAACAAGAGACCTTTGAGCCACTTGAGCTCACAGGTGATGGAGGCCATAGAACGGTATTCAGCTTCAGCGGAAGAACGAGAAACGGTGTGCTGTTTCTTGGTCTTCCAAGAGATAAGAGAAGAACCAAGGAAGACTAACCATCCTGTGAGAGACCGACGAGTAACAGGACAGGCTGCCCAGTCAGAGTCACACCACCCGTGAAGAGACAAATCACAATCAGAACGAAGAAGAATACCTTGGCCCGGACAACCCTTGAGGTAACGCACAATACGATGCGCCCCTTCCAAATGAGTTTGTGTAGGAGCGTGCATAAATTGCGAAAGAACATCGACCGCATAAGTCAGATCAGGACGAGTGACGGCAAGGTAGATCAATCGACCCATAAGGCGACGGTAAGGCTCCGGATCATCGAGGAGAGACCCATCATTCCGGCCATAATGATGATTTTGCTCAATGGGAGTTGCCGCGGGCTTCGAGCCAAGTAAACCAGTTTCGAAGACAATGTCAAGAGCATATTTCCGTTGACACAAGAAAATACCAGTTGAACTGCGGGCAACTTCAATGCCCAAAAAATACTTGAGAACGCCGAGATCCTTCATGTGAAAGCATTGCCCCAGATAAAGCTTAAAGGTTTGGAGAGCAGCGGAATCATTGCCAGAGAGAATAAGATCATCGACATATACCAAAACATTAATCTGCACGTCATGTTTAGTGTATGTAAACAAAGAATAATCAGAGTAGGATTGATAAAATCCATAAGCCTTAAGCGCGGAAACCAACTTTGCAAACCAACGGCGAGGAGCTTGTTTTGAAGCCAGTAAAGAGATTTGCGCAAACGACAAACCATATTCGAAGAACCAGACTCAAATCCAGGAGGAAGTTTCATGTAAACCTCCTCAGTAAGGTCGCCATGAAGGAAGGCATTATGAACGTCCATCTGATGTAACTCCCAATTTTTAGAAACAGCAATAGCCAAGAAAGCACGAACAGTGACCATCTTTGCCACAGGAGCAAAGGTCTCATTATAATCTAGGCCTTCAGTTTGATGATTTTCAAAGACCACAAGACAAGCTTTGAATCGTTCAATGCTCCCGTCAGAATTATATTTGATTTTATACACCCATTTGCTCCCAAGAGCCTTTTTACCTGCAGGTAGTGGGGCCATCGACCACGTGCCATTTTTTTCAAGAGCAACAATTTCATTCTTCATAGCCTGTTGCCATTCTGGATGTTTCATGGCTTCTTTGAAGGATTGGGGTTCAGTGCCTGCAGTGATAGCCGCCAAGAAGTGGCGATGTTTCATAGAAAAATTGTCACAACTAATATAATGTGCTATAGGAAATGGCGTACCTGAGGATGCTGACGGGGTAGGAGAAGAGAGAGATGGACTTATAGAACAAGCAGATGAAGAACGAACGCCCATAGTAGTATAAGTAATGAAATCCTTCAGACGAGAGGAGGGCAATTTGGCCCGCATTCCACGACCCAAAGCTGGAACAACATCAACAAGAGAGGGCTGCTGCTCATCCGTGGGCTGGTGCTCTTCGGTGGGCTGTACGTGGCCTGGAGGGGCAGCAGCGGGCTCTACGGGCACGTTGAGTTCAGTAGCGGACGAAGCAAGGCCCTGCTGCTCAACCATGGGCTCTTCCCGCACGTGAATCACAATGGGAGGCTGATCATGATCATGGGCAGGGGGAGCTGACGGCTCGGCAGTCATGGGCTCGGCCTCTGGATAGGCGTCCCAATCAAGACAGGGAGGAGAGTCTATGATGGGACTAGAACAAGCACTAGTACGAGTGTCATGGGCCAGGTAAGGAAAGACATTCTCAATAAATTTCACATCCCGGGACACAAAGTATTGATGAAGCTCAAGATCATAAAGTAACCACCCTTTTTTAGCAAAGGGATAACCCACAAACACACATGTACGACTACGACTTGCAAACTTATCCCCCTTAGAACGTTGATTGTGAGCAAAACAAAGACAACCAAACACCTTTAATTCATCAAAATGAGGAGGCACACCAAAAAGTAATTCGTAAGGAGTTTTCTTGTGAAGCAACATGGATGGGGTACGATTAATAATATGAGCAGCGGCTAAGATACACTCACCCCAAAAAGCAAGAGGAAGATGGGCTTGGAAGCGTAGAGCGCGAGCAACATTTAGAATATGCTGATGCTTGCGTTCTACCGTCCCGTTCTGTTGAGGAGTACCCACACAAGATTTTTGAAAAATAATCCCCACAGCATTAAAATAAGACTCAAGACAAGCAAATTCCGTCCCATTGTCACTACGAACAATCCGAATGTCTTTAGAGAACTGACGTTTAATCATAGCAATGAAAGACATGAACAAACTAAACACTTCAGTTTTGTCAACCATTAAATAAATCCAGACAGCTCTCGAATAATCATCAACCAATGTCAAAAAATAACGTGATCCACAAGAGGAGGGTGTCGAATAAGGACCCCATAAATCACAGTGAACCATCTCAAAAATCCGAGAGGCTTTATTTTCACTTAAAGAAAAACTACACCTAGGTTGCTTAGCTTTATGACACACAACACAACCTTTATCTAAATGAGGTGTAGGAGAAACAAAAGGTAGTAACTTCACCACAGCTTCAGAAGGATGCCCCAATCTCATGTGCCAGAGAGCCAAGTCCAAAGAAGCAGAACTATCAACGAGACCGCAAGAGCCGTAGGTTCTTTGCCGAAGGTAGTAAAGTCCATCCCGTCTCTCACCCGTTCCAATCAGCGCCCTCGAATGAAGGTCCTGAATAGCACAAATATTAGTAGAAAAAGTGACAAAGCAAGGTAAATCATCACTTAGCTGAGTGACAGAAATTAAATTACACTGCAAGGTAGGAACATATAACACATCACACAAAGTAAGAGTGTCACTCAAGTGAACAAGTGCGGATTGAGTAGCAAGAACGGAGGTCCCATTAGGAAGACCAACGGGACATTCGACAATGGAAACAATATCACACAATTTAGAGAGATCACCCGTTACATGGTGAGAGCATCCAAGATCAATAATCCATGAAGAAAGCTCAAACTTACCATTTAACCGATTCGAGGGAGTAGAGGGAGCATTACCAAACGCAGCAAAAAATGTCTGCCTTGCTGTTCGGGTGTAATAGCAGAGGCGCCTTGCCGACCACGGTGTCGGTGGTGGCGTTAGCGCGGGCTGGGGGCAGACCCCGCCCAGCAGTGGACACAGCAGACCCGGAGCGGGCACACGTAGAGGAGCGCGAGGCTTCGGTCTTATGGCCAAATTTTTCGTACCACCAATCAGGGGTACCATGGAGGGAGAAGCAAGTAGTGTCATCATGGCCAGATTTATGGCGGTGAGAGCGAGACAAGATTACCTCGAGGAGGGCGAGACATAGTCGAACCACGACCCCTACCTTCGGTGCGCACTGCAAACCCGACGACCTCCGGCTTTTCTTCCTTTGTGCGAGTGAAACCTCGTACACGTTCCTCTTGAGAAACTTGCTGGAAGGCCTTATTGAGAGAAGGCAGTGGATCTTGAGCAAGCAAAGATGAACGAAGCGTGCCATAATAATCAGAATAGAGACCGAAAAGAAATTGATGTAGGTGGTCATTATCTCGACGTTGTTGCAAGAGAGGACCAAGATCTCCACATTTACATACAAGAGGGGGCTCATGGAGAGCCAGTTCATCCCATAAAACTTTGAGTTTACCAAAATACATGGCTACGGGCATGGTTTTAGTTTGTTCACATTTAATAATTTCAGATTTGAGTTAATGAATACGAGTGCCATTGACAACCGAGTAACGTTCATGGAGGTCATCCCACAAAGTTTTAGCATTGTCATAGTAAGAAAGCGTAGAACTAACCTCGGGATCAATAGTATTGGTAATCCAAGAAACCAACATATAGTGAATAGTGTTCCAGTCATCCTCCATACATGGTGGCGTGGGAGTGACGATAGAACCATCAAGAAATCCATATTTCCTGCGAGAACAAAGAGCAACGCGAATAGCCCGAGCCCAAGTGTCGAAATTATCGGCTTTCAGACGAGCCGGAGTAATAAAATCACCAGGACGATCTTGAGGTCCTAAAAAATATGGTGAATTAGGTTCAATTTTTGATGAAGGGGGCGGCCGCCGGTGTGCATCGTCGCCGGCCATGGTAGCCATAGGTGGCTGATATTTTGATTAGAGTAAGGGTTTGCGAAGTTGGGAGGCTCTTGATACCATGCTAGATTTAGGTTAAGCTTCCCTTGTATCATTAATTATCAAAGAATATATATATATACAAGGTAAATAGGAAACCCTTACTAACTAGGAAACAATCAAGATAATCATTCCTAAATATATACCACTAATCTTGCCTAATAATACGCTAACAATACCCCATAATCTGAGTCATTCAGGTACGTTGTACATCACAAATATTCAATACTTGAGAGCTATTGGTTTTCCTATACTTGACTTAGGCATTGGAGGGGCAATCCTCGGATCAACCCCCAACATTAGTTTACGTGCTCTTTCTTGCAGGATCCAAACCGGCGTATTGACGTAGAGATACCAGTTCACCCCCTAGAAGTTATTCCATACCAGAATAAGTCCCATATTAAAAAAAAAAGGGACGATGATAATTAACATAATAAAATTAGTGGAATACTCAATTTACTGCAATATTGCCAGATTTGGGATGAAATCCAACTAAATGACTATGTGGTTAGACTCGTCTCTTATGATGGTTTATATTGCTCGTTAAAGATTCATTATCATATTAGAGCATGTGATAATCTAAGATTCCAAGCCTGTTGTAAGTCTTGAGAAAAATGACGAGCCAACTAAATTGATCTATATGGAAAAATCTTTGTCTACCCACTAGAAATAGACATAAATAAATAGTGGAAGTCACTCAAATACTCAGCAATATAAATGAAACTTTTATTCTCTGTATATTGTTGGTGGATTATCCAGTGATTCAATCTAGCATTCTCCGAGTTAAGATCACTAGTAGTCCCATACTCCCATATTGAAAAGCTAAAAGTAAACTGAACACCATGTCAAAGATTTAAACTATCAAAACCCATATTCATTTTAGGGAGGGAAGACTGTTATATTTAGACTTTTTTTTTAAACGGAGTTATATCTATACTAATATATTAAAAGGCGTTTTATACGAAAGTCATGTGCCACGTGGCACCTCCTCCTAAGATGCTAATGCAAATGCTCTATTTTAATGTTAAACCTCTCAACTAAAAAAGTAACATTGTGTAGTTATAGGGTATCGAACTCATGACCCTTGAAATGAAAAGTAAGAGCTTAAACATGAATCCAACATTACATCATTGATTACTATTTCAAAATAAAATACAACAATGTCTTGTAATTACATCTTATTAAAAGACTTATACAAGTAGTTAAATCCCTAATACTTTAATGGTAATAACAAGAGACCATATTGTAGACATCAACTATTAGTTCAGCAAATTTTTTGTAGAAAGTCAAACTATTGCTTTCATCTCCAAACATTTAAGAGTTTATTTTTCAAAATATTATATAGTAATATATCATGTGATCATGACGTCAATTATTTTTCACTAGATAAAAAAAATTACGAAAAGTAATAACCCGGGGCATGATATCCACTAGTTTAGATTTTAAAACACAAAAAAAATGGCAGACAATGAATGAATTTAGGAAGTGGGTCAAACCGTTAAAGGTGGACACATGGATGGACCAAAGCATGAGTGGAGAATTCAAGGATGCCAACCCCAGTCCCCACATGGGCTGTACGCTGATATGTTGTTCAACTGATCAAAACTGGGGATTCCAATTTCCATGGCAATTGCCCATTGTGCTTTTACCATTACCACGTGTTTTCTGCATGTGGTTACTCTTTCAGCTGTGTGCTATAAACAATTCGATTTTTCTTATAACTAACTTGGTCAATTATTCCTCCTAATTATTGATTAGTCTGCGTCTAATTGTCTATAAAATACAAGTTTATATTTTCTCCGCTTTGCACTTTTTGCTTGCCGAGTTGTCATAAACTTTGTAATGTTAGAAGTTTGTCATACTCGTATTATTGCTTTGGACATAATCGTCTTCAAATTGTACACATCCCAGTTGAAATTATTAGAATTTACGAGCTTATTATTGTTCCCATTTCAAACTTATGGAAACTCATTATTTGTAGTATCAATATTTGTTAATTTATCTAAACTTATCCAAAAATTTGAAACTTAGAATTAGTACATATAACAAATTAAACTTAATACTCCAAATATAACTTCTGACTCTCATTTTCTATCCATTCCAAGATCCCAAAACAAAACCAGCAAATACATCGGTGCTCACTCTTCATCTTTAAAAACAAAGTTTTAGATCTACTAGTAAGTTCAAATATGTAGCAATAAGTCCAATAAGTTGTATGTTCAGTTCACCTTATATTAATACTTTTTTTGTTTCATATAAGTTGTAACACTTCTCGTTTTTAAGAAGTTTTAGAAATAGTTACAACTTTACTTAATTTGGTATTGAGTTATATATATCTATCCTCGAAACTTCATCCGCTTTTTAAATTTTGTGCTTCCTCTGTTAGTTGTTTTTGATGTGGAACAGAGGAAACAAAATTCTGTAAAATAAGTTCAAATATATCAATATTAAGTACACTAGATAAGTAAAAACAATAGAGGTCCAAGAGTAACAAGTTCAATTCAATATCCTCTCTGGAAAAAAGGTTCAATTCAATAAAACTAAGTTTCACTTTAGTAAAATCGGGTGGCTAAATATATAAAAATAGCTAATCGATAAACATAATTACAATCAATAAAAATATATTGAGTGGAATAGTGAACAGGTTCGAAGTTCTACTGAGTTCTATTAAGGTCGAATAACTTCAAAGATCAATTTCTAATGATTTTAATAGTTTTGAACACCTTGTAGAATAACTTTTATATCGTTCCAACTTCGAAAAAGTTCAAACTAGTTTTGTTAATTTTGACATATTCCAATAAATTTCGGTAAGTTGAGGAGAAATAGTACAAAAAAAAAAATTTACCCTTACTTTCGCTAAAAAATTAAAATAAGGGTCTGGTTTGTTGACCTTATTTTCAGTCCTTTTGAGAAAACATAAATTCAGATAAGGTCTAGTAAAACTTAATAAGGTCGTCTAATAAAAGATTTTTACACACTTACAAAATACTCCCTCCGTCCCTAATAGACTTTCCATTTATCCCTTTCACATTTGTCAGTGCACATTTTGTATCATTAATATCTTAAATTACATAATACTCCCTCCGTCCCAAATATAGTTCCCATTTCATTCTGGGTGTTGGCGGGCCCGGATGTGTCGTCGTCGTGCACCGCGCCCGGCCAAAGATAAAATTTCTCCTACTCTCTTTTACACTAAGGTAGTATAATGGAAGTAGGGGTCGTATCCACAGGGAAACAGGGACGAGTTTAGTACTTAGCGTGATTCGAAACCTAGATTAAGCTAAGGGCCGAGAAACCTAATAATAATTACAAAAGGGGGGTTTCAAGTAGATTATAACTAAACTACAACTAACTAGCATATAAACAAAATGAGAAATCAATTATAGGAAGATCTTGAATCCGATTAACATGCACTTCAATTCATTATCGATCATTGAACATCCACTCTATTCATTTCCCTTATTATCTATTGTCGAGAATCAATCTCGTGTTCTCCTTATTCCTAGTTGAATAGCACGATCAGCGTGACTATAAAACTCTAACTAAAGGATAACCTAGTCCGATCTGCGTCTAAATTCAATCCGATAGCAAAGACTAAACACAGAGAACCAATAGACACGCTAACGTCATACAAGCGATAAACATTCAACAGTTGATTCAATTTCCCCAAGAAATAACCAAGATGATCTGCATCTAAGCTACTCCCTAGTTTGCTACCATTTGATAAAAGAATAAAACAATCCGATTCTATTCTTAAATCTAGCATTAGATTAATTACACAATCAAACTAGTAACATTCCTAGCATAATCATGCAAAAACCATTGAAAGCAAGCATAGAAATTAAACCATAATCAAAGGGAATAAATAGAGAGGAAAGATCTCACAATAATGCTTGAAGCTCCATATAAATCTCGTTCAAGAACGGTTCAAGCTACAATCGGCATAGCATAAGCCAATCCCATAATTGAAATCTACATAAACTAAACTAGAAAATAAAAACTAAAAAGAGAAGACAACAAGAGAGGAGTGGAGTTTTGGAAACTCCATCCCCTTGTGGCTGCTGCCCCCTAGGTCTAAAAACAAAGTTTAGTATTTATACTAAGGCTCAAAAGTCAGCCGACATTTAGACCGACCTAGGGGTCGCGAGGTGCGATACAGGTCGCACCGTGCGATGAGCTACTGCCTTCGCAACGAGCTGAAGAACTGGGCCAAACCACGCAGGTCGCGAGGTGCGAGAAATCTCGCGAGGTGCGAGCTTCAGGTCGCGAGGTGCGACATTCCTCGCGAGGTGCGAGCTGGCTTGGCGTGCGATGGGCGCTGGGCAGTGAGCTGCTGGGCGATGCTGGCTGGGCAGCTTGGTCGAGGCTGCTGAGGCCGGGCGAGCGCGGCCGGGCCGGGCGGCTTGGTCTTTGGGCGTGCGTTGGCTTGCTGCGATGGGTGAGCTTGGGCGTGCGGTGCTTCGACGGTCTTCTTGCGAGCCGCCGAGCTCTCTTCGGGTTGGTGATGACGAGCTTGCGGTGATGCGATGCTTAGGCACACGGTGGAGTTCCAAGAGCTCGGAACTTTACAACTTTAACAACAATTAACATACAAAATTCCGAACTTCCGCTAAGGTCTATTTATATGCAAAACTTAACAATTACGAACAAATCCCTTAGCAAAGTGCACCTAAAATACCACAAGAACATCGTATAACTTGAGCGCATCAAATACCCCCACACTTGAACTTTACTCGACCTCGAGTAAACTCAAAATGAGGATCACCAAATGAATCATCACCCAAGCTATCGAAACCAACCTACACTCCCCATCAACTACATCATCATCATCACATCTTAACAAAATACGCTCAAAACCTAAACGTAAGGGATGATGATTCCCCCACACTTAGATTCAAGCTCACCTGAAATATACAAAGACGCGACAACAATAATAACCAGCAACTCCAACAAGTTTAACCAACAACACCAACGAGAATCAAAATGCCAGCTCACGACACACTAAAGTATCAGCTCTCCCAAACCTCAAAAAGATGATCTAAAACTACTACTACTACAACTAATCTAAACAAGCAAGCCATGGAACAAAGACAAAAAGAAATATACTCCATGCTTACTCCCAAAAACAAACAATCAACCCAAAAGAATGTGAAAGCCAAAATAAATAGATCTTCACAAAACAAAGGATGAATTCACTAACCCAACCCGAAAACGCTTTCAACCTTATGACACCATCTCCGGCAAATGAGTTTTCAAAGTGTATAATTCTCTCTTAATCTCTCATTTTGCCTAGGAGCCCTTTCGGGTTTTCATCCTAGCTTCTCACATTTTTTATCTCACCATCTTACCCGCTCAATATAAGCCACTTTTTTGCATAAGTTGCCCTTTCGGGTTTTCAACCTATCCGGGCCCCCATTTTTGCCTGAGTCGCCCACCCTTGTGGGTTTTCAACTCAGCGGGTTTCATTTCATCAACATTTTTTTTTTTTTTTTTTTTTTTATTTTTTTTTATTATTTTTTTTTTTTTCATTTTCATTTTTTTTTTTTTTTTCAAATTGAAAGTAATATACACAACATAGATACATGAGAATGAGAATACCCTCCCCCCTACTTAAACTACACATTGTCCTCAATGTGTCGACAATTAGAAGAAAAGTAAACTGAAAATGGGGGGAGAAAATCGAAAATCGGGTAAATCGAAGATCGAATGCTCAAAACTCATGAAAAGCAATCCGTCAAACTCAAATTTCTTAACAACACCAACTCAAATCTCATAACTCAACTCACAAACCTCTCCCTCGAATCACTCAAACAAATGACAAGCTCAAAAGTTTTGCATTTGTGAGATTTGCACCTAGCTTAAGAGATCGAAAAGATACATTAACAATCTCAATCCTCTAGTGTACCAACTCCTAGCTATTGAAGTCCTCCCAACGGGTTTTCTTTTGTGGATTTTGGTTACAAGGGAATTAAGATTGGTTGTGGATCTTTTTAGTGGGTGGGCGGTGGGTGAAAGAAAATTTGTTGTGGTGGTGGAAATTTGATGAAAAATAAAGGAAAAGAAAGAAAATAAAGGGGTCTCGGGTTGCCTCCCGAGAAGCGCTGTTGTTTAAAGTCGTGAGCTCGACTTAATACCTTAAGCTTAATTATTGGGTTGTGCTCCATGTGTGACAATGGTGGTTCCATGTCAATCTCCACTTCAAGTACCTGCAAAATTGATTGAGAAGAACTCTTGCAATGCATCGTTAATACCTAGCTTACTACAACATGGTTGAGCATATAACATCTGATTATATCCCAAACCTAGCATTAAGGCAACAACAAACATCAACTAGTAGTACTCCTAGCTAACCCAAGTCATGACCATTAATATCAATAATTAAAGCTAGACAATAACCAAACAATAAGCCGTCAAAAGCTTCAATCAATCATTCCCAAGATAGTTTAAGCAACAAGTTCCATGCTTCTTGTCCAAAATACGAAAGTGAAATACATAGAGCTCAATGGAAGATGAAAACTAGAAACTCAAACAAAAAGGGAATTCTTTATATGAGTGGCCAATCAAAAACAAAGAGCACAAGCAATACCATCCAAAAATCACTCTAAATAAAAACAAGTAACACCGTTTCCCCGGCAACGGCGCCAAAATTTGGCGGGCCCGGATGTGTCGTCGTCGTGCACCGCGCCCGGCCAAAGATAAAATTTCTCCTACTCTCTTTTACACTAAGGTAGTATAATGGAAGTAGGGGTCGTATCCACAGGGAAACAGGGACGAGTTTAGTACTTAGCGTGATTCGAAACCTAGATTAAGCTAAGGGCCGAGAAACCTAATAATAATTACAAAAGGGGGGTTTCAAGTAGATTATAACTAAACTACAACTAACTAGCATATAAACAAAATGAGAAATCAATTATAGGAAGATCTTGAATCCGATTAACATGCACTTCAATTCATTATCGATCATTGAACATCCACTCTATTCATTTCCCTTATTATCTATTGTCGAGAATCAATCTCGTGTTCTCCTTATTCCTAGTTGAATAGCACGATCAGCGTGACTATAAAACTCTAACTAAAGGATAACCTAGTCCGATCTGCGTCTAAATTCAATCCGATAGCAGCACTAAACACAGAGAACCAATAGACCTGCTAACGTCATACAAGCGATAAACATTCAACAGTTGATTCAATTTCCCCAAGAAATAACCAAGATGATCTGCATCTAAGCTACTCCCTAGTTTGCTACCATTTGATAAAAGAATAAAACAATCCGATTCTATTCTTAAATCTAGCATTAGATTAATTACACAATCAAACTAGTAACATTCCTAGCATAATCATGCAAAAACCATTGAAAGCAAGCATAGAAATTAAACCATAATCAAAGGGAATAAATAGAGAGGAAAGATCTCACAATAATGCTTGAAGCTCCATATAAATCTCGTTCAAGAACGGTTCAAGCTACAATCGGCATAGCATAAGCCAATCCCATAATTGAAATCTACATAAACTAAACTAGAAAATAAAAACTAAAAAGAGAAGACAACAAGAGAGGAGTGGAGTTTTGGAAACTCCATCCCCTTGTGGCTGCTGCCCCCTAGGTCTAAAAATAAAGTTTAGTATTTATACTAAGGCTCAAAAGTCAGCCGACATTTAGACCGACCTAGGGGTCGCGAGGTGCGATACAGGTCGCACCGTGCGATGAGCTACTGCCTTCGCAACGAGCTGAAGAACTGGGCCAAACCACGCAGGTCGCGAGGTGCGAGAAATCTCGCGAGGTGCGAGCTTCAGGTCGCGAGGTGCGACATTCCTCGCGAGGTGCGAGCCGCGCTTGGCGTGCGATGGGCGCCGGGCGGAGAGCTGGCCGGGCGATCTTGGGCCGGGCGGCTTGGTCGAGGCTGCCGAGCGGCCGGGCGAGGCGCCGGGCGGGGCGGCTTGGTGCTTGGCGTGCGTTGGCTTGCTTGCGATGGGTGAGCTTGGGCGTGCGGTGCTTCGACGGTCTTCGCCGAGCCGCCGAGCTCTACTTGGGTTGGTGATGACGAGCTTGCGGTGATGCGATGCTTAGGCACACGGTGGAGTTCCAAGAGCTCGGAACTTTACAACTTTAACAACAATTAACATACAAAATTCCGAACTTCCGCTAAGGTCTATTTATATGCAAAACTTAACAATTACGAACAAATCCCTTAGCAAAGTGCACCTAAAATACCACAAGAACATCGTATAACTTGAGCGCATCAGGTGTCCCAAAATATAGTTCTCATTTCCATATTTAGTTCCACATTCTTCCGTAATTTGTCTAGAAAAACTGTGTCTCATCATTTATTTGCTTCTTGAATTTTGTTTTTTTGCTTTGTTTATTCAACCCAAGTGTTACAATTAATGCTCTTTCACCAATTATTCTCCATTCTCTCTCCTAAAATCATCTTTTCCCATACAACATTTATTTAAATAAACAAAAAATCTTTACTATCCCTCTTAGATTCTACTTGCATAAATTACCGTGAAAAAAGGGAAATGGGAACTATATTTTGGGACGGAGGGAGTAGTAAAAATTATAGAAGTTTGATTTTCGTAATGTATATAATGAGACGAATCAAGCAAGACTCTACATAACTATATTTTTACTTATATATTGGAAAAAATATTGGAGGTTTTTTCTCAGTTATAAATAGTGACAAAAATAGAAATGAAAAGTCTATTTAGGGACGATGGGAGGAATATCTAATAAATTCATATATGGTCTAATAAGTTTAAATATGTTTAGGACTTTAGATAAGTTTATATAAACAAAATAAATTGAAAAGAAACCGACTTGGATAAAACACTATCTTAATCCTCATTATGACAAAAAAAAATAAAAAAGATAAAGATGGGAAAAACTAAAAAAAAAATCCTCAATGGAAAGGGAAGAGAAAATAATGGAGTAGAAAACGGTGGAGTAGAGAATATCCTAGGAATATTCGAGAGTTGAATTGAGTAACAAGTGAAGAAAATTTAAGGTTGATTATCAAGTTTAAGAATTCTTGAATGACTGCTGACGTTTTTAGTTAGGTCGGCTACGGAATTGTTGCTGCTCCAAATTCCAGTCCGTAGTAATTTTAGAAATTAAGGCGTGCACCCCAAGTTAGTTTTTTCCTCATTGATTGACCAACAAACGTATTTATGGTTGATTCTTAAATTTTTTAAAGTATATAACTGAATTAAGATATTGAGGATCAATGTATCACTGTCTATGATGTTGGCTTACGTCCAACAACTGCTAGGTCATACCAAGTAAGTGTTGGCCTAGTGGTGATGGACAGTGGCGGATCCAGTAATTTATGAATGGTGGGTCACTACCGACTATGTTGCACAGAAACGGATACATCGGTTCAGGTACGGGTACGGATGCGCACACGGCACACCCATAACGAATAATCCATAAATTTTAAAAAAAAACTACATTAAATAAAATCATTTCATGACTAATAATAGTTCATATTACAATAAAATAGTACCTAAAGCAAGTATTAGTGTGGTTTTAGTAAAAAAAAACTTTGAGATATTAGGTTGCGTTTTCTTTCCTTTCATTATGAAATTTAAATTATAATTTTTAATTAGATACAACAATTCAATTTGTTAAACATGTCAATCAAATTCACTTAAACAATGCAAATTTAATCTCATATCAATGCATTATGCATATATACCAAATAATTTCACATTTGAGGAAATCCTATCCATCTCCAACTAATTCCACCAGCACATAAAACACATAAAACCAAAGGCTCATTCATGGCCTCTCCGAAAACTTCACGTGATAAGTCCAATTCTAAAAATCCTAAAACAAGAGTTTCAGTGCATTACCTGAACAAATCAATCAAACCTTCAAATTTAATCCAATCTTCATGACGTCATAGTCATCATTCACCCATTACCCACTGTAACAAATTATATTAAATTAACAACAATAAATATAACAATAATATAACAACAATAAATTTTGCAACAATAATATATGTTATATCAGCAATTACCAACAATAATATAAATTAACAACAATAAATTTAGGCAGTAAAACTAAACCAAGCAAAACTAAAAGCTAAACTAAATCTCTAAAAACTAAACACCATTACCAGCGGCTTGGGCGAAGATAATGAATAAATCAATAAATCTCTAAAAACTAAACACCAACACCACAGAAAATTAGAGAAAATCTACAAAATTCATGGAAAAATAAATAAATAAATAAGAATGAGAGATTACCATCTGCATCTAGAGCGAAGATAATGAGACCGTCATACGCGTACTGTCCGCAACGCTGCAGATAGATGTAAGGATCATCGAAGAGATAAAAATCGAGCTGATAACCGCGAGAACGAAGTGAATTAAAGAAGATTGAGTGAGAAAAATTGTTGATGAGTTCATCGATGAGAACTAAAATCCGACGATTTTTAGGGTTTTCTGGTGAGAGGGAGAAAGAATGTGTTGAAATGAGAAGAAGTAATGTTAAGATTGTGATGATCTTCGATTAAGACCGTCGGAAGTCGACTCAGGGGTCCTTCATCTCCATTTCTTTTTCCGATTGCTCTTTGTTCTTCACCATTTCAAAGTGCTGATTTTTTGGGTTTGAAATTTTAAGTAGAACAGGTGAAAATTGTTTCTTGTAATTCTCTTCAATTTTTTTGGGTTTCAATTTTTAGAAATCAAGATTTGTTATCAAATTTTCTGCAATCTAAACTTTGTGCAGGTAATAGAAATTCAAAGAGAAGAGAGGAGAGAGGAGAGAGGAGAGAGGGGACAAGGAAGAGAGAGGACAGAGGTAGCGTGTAGCGTACTAGTGTGCGTTGGTTTGGTTTGTAATTTTTTTTTTTTTTTAAAAACTACTTCATTTTTTTTGCAAAATAATGGTGGGTCACGTGACCCACCAGGACACAACGTGGCTCCGCCACTGGTGATGGGGACTGGCTTTGGTAGGACGGACCCGTGTTCGAATCCCCGCAACACCCTTGGGAGAGGAATGGAACCTAACCATCCCGAACTTGGCCTCGATCCGGATGTAGTCCGAAGGGTGAACCGGGTGCAAACACCAAAAAAAAAAAAACAACTGCTAGGTCATACCCAAAAAGTAACAAATCTACATTAATAGTAGCCGTAGGAGGGAAGATTATAAAAATTATCCTAACTCTATAAAATACGTAACTTTTTTTAAAAATAAATTATCCTAAGTAACTCCTTTGTTTTGTAATTTGTTGTTCCATAAAAATAGAAAAAACTGCTCAAATTCTTTTGCTAATAAATAAAGATCCACTATCAGTATTTTGGAAAATTTTATTCTCAAATATCAATGACATATCAACTTTGAAATATTGATATATCAACTTTGAAATATGTAAAACTATAAGGCCTGTTCTGTTCGCCATAAAACAACTGAAATGAACTGAATTGAATGAAATTATAACTAATTATTAGTAATGATAATAATTTAAGAACGGAACTGAACTGAACTGAAAATAAGGTGGGGAGAACAGGTTCTAAAAATAAAAATATATTTTGAATATGTTGACTAATATAAGATAAGTTTTATAATGCTCGATTTTTTAAAATTTCAAGGGAAGCTTAAGTCGTTTGCAAAAGAAACGGGTAAACTAATAAAGACAGAGGAGTATTAATTATTATCACCTCCTTCGGCCCTTCTCATATCTCCTAATAAATTATCAGAATTTTTTCCATGAAATGTCAAATGGAGTATTAATTCCTCCTATGCGCTGAACTTGAAATTAATTCCAGGGATACTGTCCACGTAGGACATCGCGCCACAATTTTGGTTTATTATAAAACCGCTACTCCAAGTAGCGGTTAATACCAATAATGTGAAGTTAACCGCTACTTCAAATAGTGGTTATATTGTGTCCCTAAAACAAGCTATAAGGCACGCATATAAACCGCTACTCAGAGTAGCGATTTAGTACAGATCAGCGAAAAAGATGAAAAGCATGTCATGCAAGCTAGCTGCGTCCAACGCACAGGACGTGCGTGGCGTACTTTTCATCTTTTTCGCTCAGTGGTGATTTACGGTATAAACCGCTACTCTGAGTAGCGGTTTTCCTCGTAAATCGTTTCCAAGTAACTTAAAGTTAACCGCTACTCTTAAAGTTAACCGCTACTCAGAGTAGCGGTTTGCTTTGCCGAACATAAAATGTCTCGCGTGCTGTCCTACCTGGACGGTATCCATGGAATTAATTTCAAGTTCATCGCATAAGAGTAATTAATACTCAATTTAACATTATTTATGGAAATAATTCTAAATTATCCATTCGACTGGCCAAATATGCTCCGAAACAATGCTTTATAATTTATATGATTCCTTTCTCAGGCCACTTCTTTTGTTTTTGCCAAACTAAACACACTTGTTATAATCTATGTTTAACTGGTAGCAAACACACTATATAACTAAAACAATAAAAATGGCATAAGCTGAAAGCATATGCAACTTGCCATGTTATGGTGTTTGTCGTACCGCATAGATTCAAATAATCAAGTACTGCCAAGTGCCAACCCATAATAGCATATGCTTTTCCACAAACATGGAGATTCAATTCATTTAAAACAAAAACTTAAGCAAAGCATCTTGAGGTAAACAGTATTTTTGGGTATAACCTTAGCATATCCCAGATTCTATTTCTAGAATTTTTGATAAATTGGTGTTATACCACCATTCTGCCAAGGGTATCCAACCACACCACTGCTTAGGCTTTCCTCCAGTAATATAAATTACTAAAAATGGAATCTCATAAAAAAAAAGTAACTCATTTCACAAAATAAAAATCAACAATGTTGACAAAAAATTAGCAAAAAATAAAAATAAAAAACAACCCGTGCAACGCACAGGCTTCAAAACTAGTTAAAAGTCTAAAGATACACTCATACACCCAAAGAATTTCAAAAGAAGAATAATAAAGAAAAGCAAGTTGTGGTATATATGGAATTGAAGTAATATTTACTTTATCCCAATAACATCAACAAGACACATGAAAGAAAGTAAAAGCAAAAAAAAGACATATGGACCACAAAAGTACTTATTGTAGTACAAAATTATATTAAAATTAGGCATATTTCATTACATCCACAAGATACACTTACTAAAAAGAAAATCTCTCTCATTTGCCTCCATAAACTCTCTACAAAATAGGGGCAAAATGGGAAACGTAGTGCTTAAGTGGAGGCCTGAACATTATTCCTCGTCTAACTAATTATATCTACATCCTTAATAAACTCTCTCTTGCCGACTAAACAAAGTCATTAAAAAAAACAACAAAAAGATCAAAGAAAAATCAAAACTTTTTCCTTTTCTTTTCTTTTCTTATTCTTTTAACATACTGCTCACATACCACTAAACTAGTAGAGACTATCAGACTACACCAGGTAGAAAAGATGGTGCCAATCTTGTCTTCAACTTCAAAGATTCTTCTCTTCTTCATGGATAAGTAGGAGAGGTTTTCAAATTATTTTTTTATGGGTTTTTTAAGACTTTATTTTCTTTTTTGGGTTTTTTTTTTTTTTGAAGTCTTCAAAATTTGGGATCAGAGAAATATATTTGGAGAATCTGGAACAATCCATCCTCTAGGAATTTCATCTTGATCCCACTTTATCTTCTCCTATTTACAACAACTCCAAATTACAGAATTTTTTTGTACTTTTGGTTAGAACTTCAACTCATGTCATTCATTGTGTTTGTCATTCCTCCACTTGTTACCCATGGATGCCCTGAAGAAGAAAGAAAATTATGGTTAATCACTTAATCATAAATATATCTCAAGAAAACTCCTAAAAAAAATATTCATGTTACCATTTTAGAAGATTTTATTAATTTCCTAACAAAACCCACCTCCCAAAACTTCAAATTTTATCTTAGAAATCCCCACTTACTAAAAATGAAAAAAACTTATACTTTTTGATTGGAATGATTTTTATGTGATTATATATGTCAAATATGACCATGAACATCTAGCGATGTTACAAACTCTAAAATCATTCTGAACCACTAGATTTTCCCGTTACTCCAACAATGAAAGCTCGAAGAGTGATAAAATAATGAGGACTTACGGAGGACTTGTTCAGTAGAAAACCTTCTTGAAACATCTTTAGAAAGCATCTTCCTCATCAAATCCTTAGCTTCAGGAGAAACAGACCTGAAAATTTTAGTGGGAAATCTAAGATTACCACGAAGAACAGCTGCAAAGGTGTCTTCAACTGTGTCACCGTAAAACGGAGGAACACCACCAAGCATAATATACAGGATAACACCAGCACTCCATACATCTATCTTCTCATTGTACTCTCTTCCAGCTAATACTTCTGGTGCTACGTAATAAGGTGTTCCTACTATACCATTCATTCTCTCTCTCCCTTCTACTCCTCCAAACCACTCTGCTGACCCAAAATCACACACCTTTACCCTGTTTCTTGAGTCAAATAGAATATTATCTGGTTTCACATCCCTGAAAATTAATAAAAAAAAAAATAAACATCAGGAAAGAATTCTACCTCTCGCAGATATATACAACTGGGTTTCTAAAATTTTGTTTAAAATTCCATATAATACCCAAAAACAATAAATAAAATTCACGACCCACAAAAATTCATTATATATGAGACTAGGTCTCTGAATTTTTGCTTTAAATTCTATAAAATACCCAAAAACAATAAAAAAAATTCACAACCCACAATTATATATTTCATTGTACTCCCTTTGTTCTCTTTTGTTCTTTATGTTCCTTCTAAACTGACACCTCTGGCAAATATATAAAATTGGGTCTCTAAATTTTTCTTTTAAATTCTACAAAAATACCCAAAACAAGAAAACACCAATGTAGATGAAGCCCAGATCTACCATTAAATCCGAAAGAATGCATGAAGGTAAAAAAAAAAAAGGCACCTGTGACAGATATAGTTGCGGTGGCAGTGAGCGAGAGCGTCGATAAGTTGGGTAAAAACAGAGCAAGCGTCGGTTTCAGAAAAAGGACCAGCAGAAACAACTCGATCATAAAGTGTAGATTCTTGACAAAGATCGGTTACAATCAAAAGATGAGAGTCAGAATCAAAGATATCATGGATCTGAAGAATGTTAGGATGAGGAGAGAGAATCTGAAGGATTTTAGGTTCCTTATCGAGACATTCACGGTCAGTTTCGTCGTCTAAAAGGAGACGTTTATCGATGGATTTAACGGCGAAAGACGTAAGAGATGATGGTGAAAAACAACGAAAAACGACGCCGAAACGTCCTCGACCGATTTCGTCGCAAAGTTGGTACTGGCGTTTGAAGCTTTCACACATTTCCTGATGTTTTTGTTTGGTTTTTTGTGTGGTGTTTTTTCTTTGGGGTTGGAAAGGAGAGGTGGTTAGTGTGTATTTATAAGCGGTTGAGAGTGGAGAGTGGAGAGAGGAGGAAAAAGAGGGTGGATTTTTGGTATGGAAATAGAATATTCTTAGAGTGGTTTTTTTTTATGCTGGGGTAGTTTTGGTATTTTGGTGGGTAGTCTTAACTCTTAAGTGCTGGTATTATTTGATGCACTCGATTATATTGAGTGCTATCCAAGTTGGGAAATAAAATATCTTATAAATAAGGATAATAAAATTATTACTCTCTCTTATAATATAGTGCTCGCATTTTTTATTGAATGTCCAAAATATTGCGCATATTTTATTTTCTATCAAGTTCTTTGGATTATATTATCCTTAACTTTTACAAAAAAATAACTTTTCCAAAAAACCTAACTTTTTTTTCAAAATATGTGTCCCTATTTATTGTTTTACAGTATGTCATTCCAAATTTCCAACAAACACTTATTGGTTTGTGATTTTTTTCAAGGAAAAAAAATAAATTACGAGTTCCAAGATAAAAGTAGTAAAGTACCAACAAAAGCACTTTCTTGAATGTTTTTTTTTTTTGGGAAACCTTAATACTTCGACTTTGTTCTTTTGGACTGAATTAATGAAAATCCAGTTCAGTTTAGGAAAATTTAGTCCAGTTCAGTTAGTTTCCTCTTACAGTTTTCATTCACTTCAATTCAATTCAGTTCATTCCAAAAGAACAGGGCCTTTTTCTATTTTTCTTAATTCCCATGAAAAATAAACATCATATTATAGGATGGAAGGAGTACTTTTTCCTTTCAAGTTTTTATTTTCTCTTAGGGTCTGTTATATTCAACTTATTCTGCTTATCTGAATTTATCCTATCTAATCTACATTTATTAAAATTAGTTGTAAATTATTGAAACTTATATAAAATATGTATATTATTATTTAATATAATTATAACATCGGTTATGCTTGTTATATCATCCTATGCGCCTATCTATGAACTTGCATTTATTCCCCTTTGCAGAAGTCTTAGCGAACAAAGGTTGAGCCAAGCATATACGATATTATTATTTAATATAATTATATACTAGTGCGTGGCTCGGGCGTTGCCCCGGGTGCTACTGTTTTTACTTTTTTGTATGGTTTAACTATTGTTTGTATCGTTTATGGAAATCATGTTATTTGCTTTCTGTCGTTTGTAATAACATGTAGTTTGTAAGTTGTTGTATGCAATGGATAATGTTAACCGAAGTTTAGCGTCGTTGTTACTTTTCGACAGTAGAAATATGTCAAGTGGTTGTCAAAGCAATAAGTTAAACATCTTATGGTGCATAAAAAAATTGTTTTGCAGACAATGATCTTATTCTAGTTGCTTCCGATCACAATTTTGGGGTTCCTGCTTCGGTTGGAGCTTTGATATGTATTGGGTTGGCTACTTTTTGGTGGTTGGGTTGTCCTCGTGATCTTCATCTCTACATTTTTGCAATATGTATAATACATGTATTAGTTTTTGTAATGGTTGTTATGGTAATCCTTTGTATTGATTTTGTGAGTGTAGTTGTCTTACACAATGTTTCTGTTCCTCTTTTTTGTGGTCTCTTTTGTTGCTCCTTTTGGCTTGATTCACCAAGGACTTGACTTTCTATGTGTGTGTCTTCTCCATTGTCATCAAGTATTTGGCTTCCTTGGCTTCCCGTGTTGACAACCGTAGGAGTTTTTGCATTTATGATGTCTGTATCTTGGTCTTTCTCCTGCAATTTCCAGTTTCTTGTATGTGTTAAACTGTTAATTATTTACGACAATAAAGGAATTGTATTTAATTAATTTGTTGTTATTTACTTTTTGAATACTTGCCATTTCTTTGTGTTGCTGCTCCTCGTATAACTTTTCTAGTTGGTAGTTTGTCTGAAATGTCTTATGGCAAATAAATTCAGTTGTCTCACTCCTCGTGATGTTGAGCTTGACCCTGAACGCAAATCGTTTTCCAACACAAATTAAATTTGTAGTCGGTTTATCACCTTCTCATTTCCATTATCCTGTAATGTATTTTTCTATGTTAGTAATTTTGAAGTGTCATCTGTGTTAGAGCGATTGTTGGGGTGTTCCCTAATTTTTATTATTTACCTTTTTCTACAAGTCCAACAACTTGTTTATTGGGCTCCCGATAACTCTTTCAGCTTCCTTATCGAATAATGCGAGTGAAACACACACACTTCCGTCATCGATGTCAACTGTTAGAAGATACCTGTAGTTGTCAGCAGGTGAACATAGTTATTTATCAAACCTAAGATTGGAGGACAGCAAACTCAAGCATTGCATAAAACATTAGTTAAATAATAACTCTTGTAGCTTTCCGTTTATTGTATAAGATCATAAATTTGTAACCAAAAGCATCCTTATAAGTTTCAATAACATTATGCTGTACTAATTAGTGTTCATGCTGTGGATAAGACTGTAACAAAGTTGATTGAGAACAACCATTTTGGTTTATTATTACTGATTAGTAAATGTAGACTTCTTGAAACAAAGGGAACAACTTGTTTTCAGTGGTTGTTTACCTTATCTTTGGGTATTTCACCACAACGTCACACTTGGTACAATATGAAGTCTCATCAATCTTCTTCTTGCATGTGTCGCAAGAGTTGTAATGCCATTTGTGGTGAAGATGTATGCTTGTAATTGTGGCACTGCAAGTAAAAGTCTCCTGTACATTTCGATTTTGAGTTTATTTTTTTTTTGTTGATGTATTTGGCAGAGAAGTTTTTTTAAAATACCTTAGATTAGTGTGTTATGAGTCATATTTTACCTTTTCTAATGGGTCCTTTTGTAAAATGTTCTCAAGTTTTTTTCTGTTCCTGAACATGGCTTGTTCTAGTGGTTCATGTGGGTGTGGCTCCAACTCTTTAATTGGTTCCATTGCATCCCTCCTATTTATTCATGCATGATTTGGTTAGTGTTTTTTTTTTTTGTATGTATCAATTTTTGCTTGGAGATTTGATCCATTGTTTGGAATGATTTTTGTGTTTTTGATGACGTACCTTTGTTGCAAGCCTTTTGTTTCTGGAATGTATTTGTTTAAGTATATATGTTTTGCGCTGGTTTAGTTCAACTGGTATTTTCCCTGTAAGATATGTATGTCGTGTCATTAGTGCATAATTTGTTCTATTGAATTGTATAGAAGTTATGCTTACATCGCCCATGACCATATTATTTCCAATTATGTATCCATTGTTTTGATTATATATTAGCTTTTTTTTTATATTTCGAAAGGGAAGATGGAGCAAGGGGATGAGTTATTATATTGTACAAAAGTAACCAATAGCGTTTATGGCTGTAAGTAGGTGTTGACTGCCATATTACTAATTACAACAAATATCTATAATTTTGTGGAAACATGGATCACTAAAAGACGTTAGATCAAATGGTGATTCTTTGGAAATCCTTACATATATGATGTAAGGTCAGGAGTTCGACCCCAGGTTTCAGCATATCTATACTAATATATTAAAAAGGCGTTCCTAAGCCAGGAACAATGCCACGTGGCGCCTTCACTTGGATTATTTTATGCTATGTAATCTACATACACTAAAAAAATAGAAAATGCATTATGTAAGATTCGATCCCAAGATCACAAGCATATATATTTATGCCTTAACCACTAAACCAAGTGATACTTGATGTTATTATTTCAAAGTAAAATATTAATAAATGAAAGATATAATTACCCGGGGCGTAGCCCGAACCTAAAAACTAGTTTATTTTATAAATAATGATCACTTGACTTTGTTGGTTAATAGACATGTGGCAAAATTCTGGTGGCAGGAGGAGGGTGCCACGTGGCGCATAGACGTTGTCAATCACGCCTTTTAATATATTTGTATAGATTTTTAATAGGATTCCCAAACTACATTTAACTTTCAAGTTTTTGCGAAAAACTACCTTATAAAAAAATTATTGTCCTAAACTACCTTACTTTACAATTTTGTTGTTGACAGCTACCTTATGCCGGTTTCCGGCGTTGACTTTTGTAATTTTAGTTCAAAATTGTGGGACAAACAAAATTACCCTTTGTGGAAATTGAGGAGGGTGATTGTTTCAATTTTTGTTTAAGTAGAAGAGGAATTTTATGGTGGATTGGTGGTACAAAGTGTCACATAGATATGAGAGAGAGAGCGCACACACACAGGGAAATGGGAAAATCAGGGTGGGGAAAATTTAAAAAAGGGTTTGAAGAGGTCAAATGATATAATGTGACTTAAAAAAACTGGAAAAAACAAAAGTCAACGCCGGAACCCGACATAAGGTAGCTGTCAACAACAAAATGGTAAAAGTAAGGTAGTTTGGGACAACAATTTTTTTATAAGGTAGTTTCTCGCAAAAACATGAAAGTTAAATGTAGTTTGGGACAAAAAATCATCCAAGAATACATGCATTCCTAATTTTTATCAAAATAGTAGCCTTTTGAATTTAATAAGTTTAGATTTTTTTATATTAATAAAAACAACTTGAGTAGTAACTGGAATACATGCATACCTACATCATCTGAGAACAATAGATGTTTTCTCTCAAGCTAACAACGAAGATATTAGATAATAACATCAATTTATATTCACATATCATGAATATCATTAAATAAGTTATATTCAAACTTTTCTTAGTTTGACTTATCTGAACTTATCTTAATTTATCTAAATTTATTTTATCTGAACTTATTTTTTCTGAAATAAGTTGAACCACAAGTTTTAAGACATGTTCGCTAACAAATTTTCAAACAGGAGTAGATTAGTAACATATGTGGAAGTAGTTTTTTTAGAGTTATGTTTAGCGCTTGAGGTTGTGCTTTGGAAAAGTTTCAAAATTTAGTTTTGAGGTAGTTTTAATGTTGTCTCAAGATCCTTATTTTGCAAATCGTCTTCCACAATGCAAAATTTATCTGGAAGTACTCTTACACAGGGTTGTCGATTGGGCATACAAAAAGACCTATAGCTAGGGCCCTCATTTTCGAGGCCCCAAATTTTAAAATTTATTGTTTGTTTTAATTGTGCTATCTTAATCTTTATAATTTAGGAACCTTTTTTGCAAAAATTAATATTATATGATAATTTTAAAAATATAAATATTTATATATTATAATTATGCATAATAATTTAAAAATTTGGACTAATGCCTATAATTGACACAAGGGCCCAACCTTTTTAAGATGACCTTGCTCTTATATATGTACATTCATTCATATAGTGAGAAGGTTTTTTTTAAGTGTGTTAACTCATGACGAAAACAAAAAGAAAATCACAAAAAGAGGGTTATAAATTCTATAATTATGTTTGCAGTGTTGTATTTATGTACAAAGATGCAATAAAATATAGTGGTTCTTTGAAAGGATGGTAAGATAAAAACTCAAACTAGACCGGAACCTCTTGTAGGTTAATCCGACCCGAGTTAGTGGGCAAATACTTTGAGAGTGGGGGGAATGGTAAGGGGATCCTCTCTCCCAAAGTGCCTCTAGTGGAGATTGAACCATTAACCTTAAGATTGGAAAGTTCTTTCTTTATCACTATGCCAAGCTTAACTTGATTAATATAATAGTGTATGATAATAGAATTAAGTTTTGCAGTAACAGCAATTCACGGTATCAAAATTCACGAGACAAAGAATTGCTCTGTTCTTTTGGACTTATTTTCAGTTTAGTTCAGTTATTTTCCTCTCACATTTTTCATTCAATTCAATTCAATTCAGTTCAGTTTAATTCAATTCAGTTCAGGTCTCTCAATCCAAAAGAATAGACTAGGGCCTTAGCCTAACACTTATTTAAAATTCTTTCTGAAAACATAAAAAACTAGGTGAGCTACCGAGCCATGTTGCTTTAACTGAGTCATCTCAAAACTGAAGTAATGTTGGGCTGTTGGCTATTAATAAATTAAGTAGAAAAAGTTTACAACGGAAAAAACTGGAGTAGTAGAGTTGTGTTAAGTATTTGAAATGGTAGCTGTGATTAGGCCAAATGTCAAGCACTGGGGCGGTAAGAGTCATAAAGTTGTACGTTTATAACTACGGTACCAGATGGTCCACATGCCGCCCAGTACCTATCTCCTTTTATCTACCTTTATTCTTCTGTTTTATTTTCAGGTTCTTTTTTTGGGTTTACATTGATTTTTCTTTTGTTTTTCTCTGGAATCTTGCTGCCTGTTTCACGTTTTCAATTATAGGTACTCCTATTTGATTTTTTTTAAAGCGAAATTTCATTAATTGAAGCGCCAAACTAAGATCTAAAATAGGTATTAAAGAAAAACAAGATATAATTAAACAAGCGCTAAATTAAATTCGTCTTCAAATAAACCAGATCGAAGAATACAAATGGCCCTCGTATTTCTTCGAATCAAGCAATATTGATGAGGAAGTTTCATTATTCCGATATAGTTTGGGAAGAACATTTTTGATCGAGTCATGTTGACCGCATCCGAGATTCCAATACCTTCATGTTGAGTCTCGAACTTCAACAAATGAGAACAATTTCTAATATCTAAAAACAAAAAAACCATACTCACAACTCCCATAAGGGAGAAGGAGATTTCCAAAACAGAAACTAAAAACCCCATAACAGAGTTTGAAAAAATCTCAAAAAGAGAGACTAATTTATTAAACAAAACAAGAAAATAAACTAAAAACTGAAAATAAAAGGGGAAAAGGGACTTACCATGGATGAAATCATCCATGGCAGCCCCTAACTAATGAAGAAGGGGTAGGGGAGGCTAGGGTTTGAGAGAGAAAAAAAGAGGGGGGCGCTTTTATTAGGTACTCCTATTTGATTGTGGGACTGTAAGTAGTGCAAAAACTAGAAAAATTAACAAAAACTAGTTATTATAGCAAATGAGAATTGCTATCTAATACTCTCTCCATCTTAGTGCTCGTTTGGTTGACAAAATTTATATAGGCAATGAAAATTCCCATGATTTTCTTATTTGGGAAGTTGTTTGGTTGACAGGAAGTTGAGAAAATGGGTGCAATGGAAATTCTTTAGGAGATTGAAATTCCCACAAAATGTGGGAATTTAATTACCCACTCCCCCCTTAATCAATCATAATTCCCACATAAATTGCAAATTCCTTGATGTCAACCAAACAAATTTAAGACATTTCCTAGTTATTACACAAGGGAAGTAATTTCCTAGGAAATGAAACTTCCTATAGGAATTAAATTCCCATGTATACCAAACGAACACTTAGGAGTAATATATAGTGTTTGTATTTCATTTTAGATGTCCTAAAATATTCTTATTTCTCATCATTCTATTTTTGAAATGGTACTTTATTCTTGTTTTTTATGCTAATTTTTACATGAAATGTTTGAGCCACATGGCCCACATATGATATTTGTGATCATGTTTAAATAGAAAATTATAGCGATATTTAATATTTGTACTTTTCATTGCAAATATTTGTCTTTCCAATGCAAATACTTAACTTTCTAATACAAGTACTAAAAATATTTAAAGCAAATTATAAGTTCCTTAATTCCTATGCAAAATGAGAAACAACAACTATAAATTGGGACAGAGGTAGTACTTCCTCCGTCCCATAATATAGTTTCACTTTTCATGTTTCACGGGAATTAAGGAAAATGGAAGGAGTTGTAGGATTTCCCAAAACATATACTTAAGTAAGTGCTTTTTTGGTATTTTTTGTCTTGGAACTAGTTTTTTCTTTAAAATAAAATTAAAAAGCAATAGATGTTTCTTGGAATGATGTAAAACAATAAATAGGGGCACATATTTTGAAAGAAAGGTAGAGGTATTTTGGAAAGTTTATGTAGAAATGAAGGATAATTTAGTCCAAATAAATTGATAAAAAAGAAAATAGGCATAACATTTTGGGACATCAAAAAGGAATGTGAGCACTATATTATGAGACAGAGGGAGTAGTATTTATTCTATTTCCTAATCTGATAGTATTTGACATCGCATATCACAAATATCTTATATCCAAAACCTTTTCATAACTAAAAAGAAACACAAATATATATTTCTAAGAAGGTTGAAGCATACATGTTAAATAAACTCATTATTCTCGATATGGATTGGATATCCGATATTTGATATTGTATCATGTTTTGGATATTAAGGCTCTGTTCTTTTAGACTGAATTAATGAAAATTCAGTTCAGTTCATTTCAGACATATTCAGTTCAGTTCAGACAAATTTAGTTCAATTCAGTTCACTTCAGTTCAGTTCAGTTAGTTTCCTCTCACAGTTTTCATTCACTTCAGTTCAATCCTGTTCAGTTCAGACAAATTAAGTTCAGTCCAGTTCAGACAAATTCAGTTCAGTTCAATTCAGTCCAAAAGAACATAGCCTGAGTATCAGATATACAAAAAAGCAAGATATGAATTGGTATATAATATCAACAATGTCCAAAACCTTTTCATATGAAGGCCGAAGCATATATGTTAAATATACTCATTATTCCTGATATTGAATTGGATATCCCGTATTCGATATTGTGTCATGTTTCGGATATTAATTATCAAATTTACAAAAAAAAAGCAAGATCTGAATTGGTATACAGCATCAACAATGTTTTTTCTAGATCAGATATCTCAATATCCACTAGTGGAAAAAAACGAAAGGGCTGCGTTTTTGGCCAGCAGCCCTTTCCGTAGCAGCCCTTCACAACGAAGGGCTGCGGTTTTGACCATAACCGGAGCCCTTTTGACCCAACAAAAAAATATTTTTTTTTTATTTTTTGCATTTTTTTACTCCTAAATATATCAAGAAATTTACAACATAACATAAACTGGTAATATTGAGAAAAGCCGAGAACAAACAAAACAAAATTATAAATTAAATCAATAAGAACATCAAATTAATTCCACAAAATAAAATAAAAACCTAAAATACAAAAAAAAATTGAAATTTCGAAATTTGGTCACCGCCGCAGCAGGAAAACTTTATTGGAATTCGCCATTGAGAAGTGTTTTTTATGGATTGATGAGTTAGAGTTTCTGGTTTGATGGCCATTGTTGAATTAGCACTTAAGCGCTGATTTGCTTTCCCTCTCTATTTCCCCAAAAAATCTAAAATCCCTAACACTTGTCGGTTAATGACCAAAACCCTCAAACCCTCACTTAATCTCTCTCTCCTTCCCCGTGGAGACCCAAATCCCAAACCCATTTAACCTCTCCCCCGATCTCCCTCTTCTCTCTCTCTCGCGGCTCCGCGCCAACGTCACCATCTCACTCGCACCATATTGCCTTCTCGCTGGAGCCCCAAGCTCGCCGGAGCTCACCCTGCATTTCGCGTTTTCTCTGTCTCCTCGCTTGTTCGCTGCTCTGTTTCGCCGCTACTCACGACGCCTCACGCCACTGGACCCCCCCGTGATGCCGCCATGTTGCTGCCAGCCAAGCTGGTGCCTGTCGCCGTTGCCGGAGCTCAGTTCTCCCCCTCTCATCTTTCTTCTCTTGAATATAAATGGAGCTTGGGAGGAGAAAGAAGAGGCGAAAGCTGAAGAGGAGTTTGTAGTCGGCGAATTGAACTCCGGCTAATGATTTGTGGTGAAGATTTGTGAAAGCTAAGGGAGAGGTTAGAGTGAGGAGAGAGAAAGATGAGAGAAAATGAAAATGATGAAACGGCGCTCAACGAAAATGAGAGAAGGAGTTTGATTTATTTGTGCGCTCATAATATAACCTAAGCCCATCAGCCCGCGCGCGAGATTTAATTATAAAGGGTTGCGGGTTGGCCCAAAACCGCAGCCCTTTATTACTTATAGGGCTGCGTTTTCGGCTAACCGCAACCCTTCACTAAAAAGGCCGCGGTTTTTGCATTGACCGCAACCCTTCGTATATGAAGGGCTGCGGGAAGGGCTGCATTTTTCAAAAAACGCATCCCTTGTACCGCAGCCCTTGCTTTTTTTTTTCCACTAGTGATCATATCAAACTAGCATTTTGGCCCGGGCGATGCCCCGGGTTAGTTACAATTATCAAATATATTATTATTATTTATAAATTTCATAATTGATTTTGTTAGCTTTTCGTAATATTTAGTCTTGTGGGAAATTGAAAAATGGAAGTTATGGCATGATAAATTGTTTTATAAAATAACTTTTAAGGAATTGAGGATAAAAATAACAATTTTAATGGAATTGGGGTAAAAGAATGTTATTATTTAATAAAAGTGTTAGAGATTAAAAATCTTGTCTATGTCTTTATAATTACATATAATTATAATACTTTATTATGTTTTACTTTGAAACATTAAGCATTGAAATTGTAGTGGATTAGTGGTTAAACTCTCACATTTCATTTCACAGGTCATGTGTTCGAATCCTAGTAACTATACATTGTTAATATTAGCCGTCTAACTTTGAATTACTTCTAGCAGCAGACCAATACCTGTCTTGCAAAGTGCTTAAGTTCACTATCATCTTTGATCTCTTGTACGATAATTCTTCTCATAGCTTGTTATATCATCTTATCATAGTTCAAGTCTCAAGATGATTGCTTCCTAATCCTGATATGCTCGTTGTGTCAATTAGGTCAAAATTCAGATAGAGATGTCAGTGGTTCCAGGTCTGACGGGTGATGGGGGCAAAAATGGGGATAAAAAGTGTACACACTCTAGGTGATGAGGTGGAGGTGGATGTTAGCTAGGTTGCACATGCCCTATCTCCGCCTCACCGCACCATGTACTTGTATAACTAAAAACGAAAACGTAATTTTTTAAAAAGAAAAAGAAAACAAGAGATTTGACCTTCTATTGGAGTGATTTGTTGTTGGATGTGTTGATTTTTTTTTCAAGTTTATTTAATTTGACCAGTTGCAGACTTGCAGTGTTCGAAGATTTCATTGATCTTGTGCACCCTGCTTACGTGTTAATTTTTATGAAGAATGATATATGTTATCATTGTTATAACAGTTTTTTCACCAAATACCCCCGAGTTTTCACGAAATTCACCGGGTACCCTCGCACTTTTGAAAATACACCTGGTACCCCTCATTTTCAACATAATACACCCAAATACCATTAATGGCTAACGACGGTAACCGCCGTTAGTCATTAACCTTAATATTTTGATTTAAATCCTAATTAACCCTAACCTCTAAACCTAACCCTAACCCCTAAATCTAACCCTAACCATCCCTCCCCCACCCCTCCCACCACCCCCAGCCCCCCCCCCCCCACTCCATGACTCCCCCACCACCCCAGCAACCTCTCTCTCCCCCCCCCGTCGAATTCCCCTCCCCTACCCCCGTCGAATTCCGCGAAAAAAGCTATTGGGCCGGGTTAACGGGTTGCGACGACGAGCGAGTGAGTTGATGACTCGGGCGAGTCGCCCTAGAGGTAGATCGGGCGAGAGAGGTCGAATCTTAGCCATTGATTGTAGAGGGGCTGCGGCCGGTGGTTATTGGCGAAGGGTCACGGGGGGATAGCGGGCTACGGGGGGAGTGGGAGGGAGGGGGGGGGGTGGGGGTGGGGGAGGGGAGGCTGCTTGGGGTGGAGGGGTGGGGGGAGGTTAGGGTTAAGGGTTAGGGTTAAGGTTTAGGGTTAGGGGTTAGGAGTTTGGGTTAGGGTTAGAGGTAGGGGTTAGGATTAGGGTTAGAATTAGGGTTTAAATCGAATTTAGGGTTAATGACTAATAACGATTAACGCCGTTAGTCATTAAGGGCATTTGGGGTGGGGTGGGGGGGAGAGGCTGCGGGGGGTGGGGGTGGGGTGGGGAGGCTGCGGGGGAATGGGGGAGGGGAACTGTTGGGGTGGGGGGCTGCGCTGCAGGGGGTGGAGGGAGGTTAGGGTTAAGGGTTAGGGTTAAGGTTTAGGGTTAGGGGTTAGGGTTAGGGTTAGAGGTAGGGGTTAGGATTAGGGTTTAATCCTTCGTCCCAGAATACTCTTTACACTTTCCTTTTTCATCTATCCCAGAATACTCTTTACACTTCTATCTTTGGATATGACCCACTATTATTTTAATCCTTCTACCTTCTAACCATTGGCCCACACCCTCTCTCCTCTAAATAAAATAATACCATTCCTACTACCACCAACTCTAACCATTGGCTCACAATCTCTCTCCAGTAAATAAAGTACTACTACTTTTATTACCTACTAACTCCTATCACATCTACTTTTTCAATAAAATAATAATTGATAACCAAGCAACAACTTATCATCTAAAACTACGTACCCTGATAAGTGTCAAGAGTATTCTGAGACGGAGGGAGTAAATAAGAAATTTAGGGTTAATGACTAATAACGATTAACGCCGTTAGTCATTAAGGGCATTTGGGTGTATTATGTTGAAATTGAGGGGTACCAGGTATATTTTCAAAAGTGCGAGGGTATCTGATGAATTTCGTGAAAACTCGGGGGTATTTGGTGAAAAAACTGTTGTTATAATAAGCATTAAAATGAGTCTTAGGCCGCTTTGAGGTGGATTTTGGGTGAGTTTAAGGGGGCTGGTGGAGCGTGGAAGATGGGTATTAGGTGGGCGAGGATGGATTCTAGACCCGCCATGGGGATAAGGATGGGAATAAGGATAAAAATATTAGGTGGGCATGGATATGGTGATGGGGACGCCAACATCCCCCCCCCAAAAAAAAAAAGAACCCTATTAACAATCCTAGGTCAGATATATTGCGATGCGACTCCGCCCTTATATAAATATATTTAGTGTTTCTTTGCTTGAATATGGGAAGTATAATGCTTTCTCATTTTCAAGAAAGTATGAGTTATTTGGCAACTTGAAGAAAGTAACATATTCTATGGGAAGTTCTACTTCTTTAGAGGGACTCTAATTGGTAAAGAACTCATTTTTTGAGAAGCAGGATTTTATAGGAAGTGTGGCTGCCAACATTTTTTCGCCAAATAAGTCCTCATAATACTATTTCCTATAAACTTCTACATTCTGTTTTTTCTAATCTTCACCAAAACAAAAAGTTGCTTTAAGAAAATATCTCCTCCATATATATATATATATATATATATATATATATATATATATATATATATATATATATATATGTCCTATTAAGGTTTTGCATGCATATTAAGAGTAAATAGTAGGATAATGTTGGTTTTCTTGGCAACTAATGTAAAAATTAGAATAAAAAACGGTTATTTCACCAGGTACCCCTAAGGTTTCACGAAATGCACCAGGTAACTCCTCTTATTTTGGAAATGCACCAGATGCCCTTGCGGTTTCGATAAAATGCACCAATTCCCTTAATGACTAACAACCATCAACTCCGTTAGTTATCAAGCCTGAATCAACCTAATTAAACATAATTAAATATAATCAAACCTAATTAAACATAATAAGACCTAATTAACTTTTTTATATAGTTTTCTTCTTCCTCCTCTTTCTCTCTCCTCCCTCCTTCCTCCCATGCCACCCCTCTTCCTCACCCCTTTCCCCTGCCATCGTCCCCTGAAATCCCCTCCCCTAAAAAATGGAATTATGTTATCAAAACCGCCGACCCTAAACTCTATATATCTCTTACTTTCTCATACTCTCTTGTCTCTCTCAACCTCCCTCTAACTTTATTCTTTGTCTCCTCGCCTGGTGCGCTGCTACTCTGGTGTTGTTGCACCACCTCCAAAATCCCTCTACCGCCAGTGCATCCCTATATGATGTTTTCAGGCTGTTAGGATGATTGTATTTTGCATTGCCCTTCTCTCTCCCCTCGGTTTCTGAGTTGCTACTTCCCTGTTGCTTTCTCCTTTACAGGTATGATGCACCGCCACTGGCAACTGGAGCTGCGTTGTTGGCAGCTCGTTGCTACTGCTCTACTTCCTTGTCGCTGCCTCATTATTTAATGGGTGGAATTCAATCTCCTCGGTTTTGGCGGTACAACAGGGTGGTGCACTAGTGGAAAAAACGCTATATGTCACAATACAAACGATGCGATCCTTAAGAGAACCGAAACGATTAATCCTCGAAATTTTGGGTGGGAAACTTAGGATCATAAACCGCTGCGGTTCTCAGAAAACGGAAACGGTTAATAGAAAACCGATCCGGTTTTCTGCTAACCGTTTCGGTTTTGTGAACCTCAACGGTTAATTATGTTTTTTCCAACAGCCCGCGTGAAATTAGATTCACTAACTCTGGCTCCCTCTCATTCCACTCTAGCTCCCTCCTTCGTTCGACATTTCAGAACATGTTAGGTCATATATAGTTCCAATAGGTACATATATAGCTATTAGAGTCAATTAAACTCCAATCATATGCGTTGAAACCCATTTTGGTTAAATGAAGGCCATGTCGGCCCGATTTAGGCCTTTAAAGCTCAATTCACTTAGTTTCCCGCATTTAGCAACATATTAAGTCATATATAGATCCAAGAGGTACATATATAACTACAAGAGTCAATTAAAGTCCACTCACATGCTTTGAGACCCCCGTTTTGTTAAATGAAGGCCATTTCGGGCCGAATTTGGCCTTTGAAGCTCAATTCACTTAATTTGCTTCTCTTTCCGCATTTAGGGCCAGGTTAGGTCATATATTGTTCCAATAGGTACATATATAACTACTAGAGTCAATTAAAGTTCACTCATATGCTTTGAAACCCATTTTGGGTAAATGAAGGTCATTTCGGGCCGATTTTAGCCTTTGAAGCTCAATTCACTTATTTTTTCGCATTTATCCACATATTAGGTCATATATAGATCCAATAGGTACATATATAACTATAAGAGTCAATAAAAGTTCACTCATATGATTTGGGACCCCTTTTGGGTAAATGAAGGTCATTTCGGGCCGATTTTGGCCTTTGAAGCTCAATTAACTTCATTTCCTTTTCTTTCTGCATTTAACCACATGTTAGGTCATATATAGTTCCAATAGGTACATATATAACTATTAAAGTCAATTAAACTCCACTCATATGCGTTGAAACCTATTTTGGGTAAATGAGGCCATTTCGGTCGATTTAAGCCTTTAAAGCTCAATTCACTTAGTTTCCCGCATTTAGCCACATGTTAGGTCATATTTAATTCCAATAAGTACATATGTAAGTATTAAAGTCATCTAAAGTCTGAATGCTATGAAACCCATTTTGGGTAAATGATTGTCATTTTGGGCCGATTTTGGCTTTTGAAGCTCGATTTCCTTAATTTCTTACATTATATTATTTGCTCAATCTCTTTAGAGTTAACTAAAGTCTTACTCAAATTAAAATTGATCTTATATGTGTTTCTTTATGTTTAATGTATTCCTCGATGGCAAACAAAGGGAGAGTTCTTTCACCACAGCCGAGATAAACGAGGTTCGGGATTTGCTAGCACGCTACCTTACCGAAGTTTGCATGTGAAGATGATGCCGCGGCTTTGTGTTTATTTGTTCTTATTTTGTTACTAGCTAGTTATTTAGGTACAATATAATTTATTATTTATATTTAGTACTTATTACAACTTCATTTGTAGTATATTCTCGAAATATTTTATAATATATATATATATATACATATATATATATATATATATACATATATATATATATATACATACATATATATATATATACATACATATATATATATATATATATATATATATATATATACATTAACCGATTCGGTCCACTAACAAAACCGGATCGGTTAATGCTGATATGCATACAACATAAAAACTGATCCGGTTTTGTTGGAAAACCGGATCGGTTAATCTGCTTAACTGATCTGATTTTGCAAAACCGGATCGGTAAATGGTTAACTGGTCCAGTTTATGACTGGATCAGTTAACCATTGTTAACCGCTGCTTGGCCACCCATCCGGACCAAAACCAGAGTGGTAAGCCCTATTTTGACTGGATCGGATGGCCTTTTTTCTACTACTGGTGGGAAAGGGTGGTTTTCAGGGCTGGGGTGGTGGGTGGGTTACAGGGGTGGCTAGGCAAGCGAAATTGAGGCTATGGGTGAGGTGGTAGGTGGGTGAGGGTTCTGAAGGGTGGGAGAGAAGTATTTATAGACTAGGGAAGGGGAAGGGTGGTTTTCAGGGTTGGATTTGCGGGTGTACGTGTGAGGGGATGGGAAGGGGAAGGGATGGTTTTGGGGGGTCTGGGTGGTGAGAGGTTGGGCGGGGGTAGCTGGACGGGGATGGATGAACAAAGGCGAGGGTGGGTCCGCAGGTTGAGTGGTTGGGGATTTAATTAATTAGGTTTAATTAAGGTTTAATTAGAGATGATTAAGATTTAATTAGCATTAATTAGAATAACTAAGGTTATTTTGGAATAATTAAGGGTGTTCAGTGTATTTTATCTAAACCACAAGGCATCTGGTGCATTTTCGAAACAAGAGGGGTAATTGGTGTATTTCGTGAAACCTCAGGGGTACTTGAGATAAGGATTAAAGAAAGTTAATGGAAGGAGTTACATGACTATATCACATGAGTTGAGTAAAATAGATTCTATTTAAGGTGATCAGACATTTATTTGTGGTTGATCAAGATAACATACAAGAAGTTTAGTTAGGGAGGATATACAAGTTTTAGCCATTCCCCATAACCTAAGGTTAGAAGTTTTATTCCTTCTACCGCATACAGCAAACTAAATCCCAAGAAACTCCCTCTAAAAAAGTAAAAAATGGTGCTTATCTTAATATTTAGATCTTGTTAAAGTAGCCATCTTGCATAGTCAAATACTATATCTTAATCTTACCTTTTTTCCATTTTTACAATTAATAAGATTTAATTTTTTTTATGGTGCAAATTGTGAATATTTTTTTTTTTACAATTGTCAAATACGAGGGGAATCCCTAACGCATCATTTACAATAATGTCGTGAATAGCGGAATTAGTACAGATGTCAATATAAAAAAAAAAGAACTAACTAGATGACCAACGTTAGCAATCCAGTCTGCTGCTCTGTTTGCTTCTCGGTAGATATGAGAGATGGACCATGACTCGAAATTCTGAAGCAGGAGCTTGATGTCGGAGATTAGGTTGGAAATCTGCCAAGGAGGGACCCAGGAACCTTGGACTGCGTTAACGACTAATAGATTGTCGCCTTCTATCTGAATATTTTTAATGCTAAGTTGGAGGGCTAGGATGATGCCATGATGCAGGGCCATTGCTTCAGCTACGAAAACCTGAGCTATGCCTAGATTGTAAATAACGGCTTTGAAAGTTTCTCCGAGACTGTCGTGGATGATGACGCCTGCTGCAGCTGAGTTGATTTTGACTGAGCCATCGAAATTTAGCTTGTAGAAATCAAGGGGAGGAGGCTTCCAGGACGAGGATTTGTTTGGTAGGAGTGAAGGGTGTTTGATGGTGGCGGTGGGGAGAGGTGGAATGGAAGGGGGCTGCAATAGAGTGGCAGCTATCAATGTCCATTCTTAACTGCCATTCCTTCCATAAAAAGGACGCCTTGTGAAGGACTCTATGAGTATTTAGTTTTTCATTTTTGAAGATTATCAAATTTCGTTCCTTCCAGATACTCCTAATTAAGAACGTGAGTTTAGTGAGTGCGCTTTTATTTCGGCGGAGTGCATCTAATTTGTGAAGAAATCCATGCGACATGGGCGGAAGATGGAGTCATGTTGACGTTTGGCTGTCGAGCCAGATGGGCCTTAAGAGAGGGCATGAACAAAATAGGTGATCTATTGTTTCTTCATGTGATTGGTAAATTGGGCAAGTGTTAATAGGGATAATGTTACGCGCGGCAAGAACCGAGCGCACCCCAGGCTATTATGACAGATTAGCCAGAGAAAAATTTACAGTTTAGGTGGTATGTCCAGTTTCCAAATCCAGGAGTATATCCATTTATATTGTGACGGGTGGATGTTGTGGGCAATCCACGTTGCTGATTTGACAGAAAAAACGCCGGAGGTGGTGGGCCCCCAAACCAGTGTGTTAGGGAGAGCATTTACTGGAAGGGGATGCCCTTTATGATGTTGACTATAGGGTCCGGAAGCAGAGTGTGGAGCTTTGCTACATCCCAATTTTTGTTAGTGGTGATGAACTCTGAAACTGTAAGATTCACATCAACTTCGTCAGTAGACAGGTTGAGGAGGGACAGGAGGCTTTGCGGAGCGCACCAATTATGATGCCAAAAGAAAATGTCCGTTCCATTGCCCACTTTCCAGCGAATGCCCTTTCGTAATATCTCTCTTTGCTGTAGGATATGCCGCCAAATTGTAGAGTCGTTTTGTTTGGGTTTGCAGTTGAAGAAAGAAGCGGAGGGCAGGTATTTTTCCTTAAGAAGACGAACCCAAAGGCTATTTTCATCCGTGAGGATTTTCCATCCAAGTTTAGCAATAAAGGCTTTGTTCATTGCTAGAGTTTTGCGGAGGCCAAGACCTTCGGAGTGCAAATTTTTTCCAAGAGATAAGAGGAATAGCGTTTTTGTTTTTAGATTGCCGCCAAAGAATTGGCGATGAAGGAGTCCAGAGTGTGAGCGATTTTTGAAGGAAGCAGGGAGGAAGCACAAACATACGAGGGCAAGGCCTCGAGATTACTTTGAATAAGGGTTAATCTTCCATCTTTAGATAGAAAGCCAGATTCCCACAAGTTAATGCGTTGTTCAGTTTTTTGAATGATTTGGTCAAAATCCATCTTTGTTGGATGGAAAGAGCTGAAAAAGATGCCTAAGTATTCTCCCAGGGAAGAGTGAGTTACCATGTTAAAGTGACTTGCTAGGGAAGCCTTGCATTGGTTGTTTACTTTTTTTGAGAAGACAATAGTGGACTTGTGGAAATTTACCAGTTGGCCGGAGGCAGCACATAAATCATCAATGACGGATTTCAGTTTTTTACATGCGGAAGCTGTGGCTTTACAGAAAGAAGGTTGTCGTCGGCAAATAGGAGACAAGGAATATTTGCCGCTCGGGGCTTTAGTTTAAAACCAATACTTGAATGTGGGCCATGACTTTCAGTGATAAGTTTTCTTATAAAAGCATCCATACAAAGGATAAACAGGTAAGGGGATAACGTGTCCCCTTGACAAAAGCCGCGAGAAGGTTTGAACCATTGGGTAGAGTGGCCATTTTTTGATGGAGTAAGCGACGCTAGTGACACATTCTTTGACCCAAGAAATCCATTGGGCTGGAAACCCATACTCTTTTAGACATTCCCAAAGAAAATCCCACTCAATTTGATCATAAGCTTTTTCCATGTCGAGTTTGAGAGCACACCATCCGGTTTTATAAGTAGACTTGTAAAAGGTGTTAAGAATTTCCTGGGCAATAAGTAAGTTGTCATGAATAGATCGATCAGGAGTAAAAGCATTTTGAAGCGGGCTAATTTCTCTTTTAAGAATAGGAGTGAGACGGGATACCAGAATCTTAGAGATAGCTTTATACACCGTATTAACAAGACTAATTGGACGGAAGTGGTTCGGGGTTTCCGGGGCCTTAATTTTAGGGATGAGCATGACAAGAGTATGATTAAAAGAAGGTGGTAATTTTCCATGAAAAAAGAAACTTTGGATTGCAATAGAAATATCTTGTCCAATAATAGGCCAGTAGGCCCGGAAGAATTTACTGCCGAAGCCATCCGAGCCCGGCGCTTTGTGGGGGTTCATATCAAAGAAAACTCACCTCGTGGACCCCCTTGTAAGTGAGAAAAAATTCAGAGGCATCCGAATCAGAGGTCATAGTTATAGACCAGGGAACGGGCTGAGAGATATTGATATTCAAACACACCCTAGCAAACTGGGCTTTTTCATCTTTATTTTGGGTAAACCTCTCGAGCTTGATTAAGTGGCCTATCTTTTGGGTGAGGGTGGCTAGATGGGTCCACGAGCAGAATTCATTGGGAAAGAAGGGAATCTTGACCCATTGGTCCACATGGATTATGGAGATATGGAAGGGTTTAAACAAAGAGCGCCAAGGCAAAAGAACGAAATTCAAACCTTGAACGAACCAAGGACGACGATTCCAAATGTCATCTCTGTCCAGTGGATTATTAAACCGAATCAAGAACCACCCGTTAGAGAGATAACGGATGGAAACCTCACCATGAATAGAGGCCCACTCCCTACGCAGGCGGTTGATAACAGACGCTGTGGGAGATCGGGTCACCCCAGACTTTACCAAACAGACAAGTAGCCTTGTACAGGGACACCTCAGCATCAGCAAGCTGAGGTGCTTGAACGGTTACACTCGGGGTAGCAGGATGTGGAAGGTTTGAGCCAAGAGCACTTGGGTGCCCTGGTTCTGTGGAAGAGGAAGGTGGATCGTGAGGGTCACTGCCCATTGATGAAACCATAAAGGTACTGGTTGAGTTGGTGTCACTAGCAAGGTTATCCACAGGGTAAGTTGCAGATGGATTAGACCTATCAGAGTCACTGGAAAGGGGATGAGTATTGCTAGAGGTTCGAAGGACATTTGCAAAGGAGGGGGCTGGAGTATCATACATGGGTGGGGAGTTAAGGGCAGTAGGCAAGCAAAAGAGAAGGGAAAGAGCAGTGAGAGATGTGGTGTGAACAAAAACCATAAACGGGGGGCTTTTATAGAGGGGGTTGGGGTTGGCAAAAGACGGGGAGTCCTTAGAGAGGAGAGGCAGGATCACAATTAAGATCTTAGATTGGGAATCGAGGAAGAGCATGACAGAGGTAGAGAGGGGAATATGAAAGAGTGGAATTACAACAGACAAAACCTGTCAAACAATTGCAACACGCAAGAGCAAGTAAGGTACAAAAATTAACCAAAAGAAATTGAAGAGACACTTCCCTGGGCTTGGAGATATTGCTGAAGATTGGAGGGGAACGAAATAATGATGATTAATTCGCTGCCTTTCAAGGCATCTTTGTCGTAGATCGAAAAACTCCGCCGGATTAGAAACAAGGCCATAGGGGTAGCTTGAATTAATTAGAGGGTAAAGTAATTTGTGGGTCCGTAAAAAAATATATGAGTGGGATTTTCTTGGAAAGAGGCGATTTGATGGAGAAATTAGAGGGGAATAGGGAGTAATAATGAGCCCTTAAGTAGCTGACAGTTAAAGGAGCAAGATAATAGGGAGAGGTTTGGCGAGTTGGATATGCTGTTGCAATGAAGGAAGAAAAACGTGATGAGGAAGCTGAGAGGGTGTTCCTGATATTAGGGCATTTCATATGAACTTTGCGTTTTTTTCCTTTTTTTTCTTGCATTTTCACTAGTACAAAGTTGGCCTAAGGTAACATGTATGAGGTAACACTTTTCAAAATTTAAGTTTGTCGAATATATATGTAACACCTTGGTAACACTAAATCAATTCGTAACACTTAATGTAACACATTTTCAATAAGTAACATTTTGATGTAACACTTTTTTAATTGAGTAACATTTTGATGTAACACTTTTAAATAGGTAACACCTTTAGGTAACACTTTAATATTGGTAACATTTAACAGTAACACTTTTTTTCTTTAAGTAACACTTTAAGATAAGTAATTTTTTAGAGTATAATTTAAGTGTAATTTTTAATATAATATTATGATTTCTTATATACTTTGTATTATTTCTTATAGAAGCAATATTTTCAACAAATTAAACTAATCTTCCATCTTGTCAAAAAATAAAAACAAATATTACACAAAAAAAAAAGCATAAACAAAAAAACAAAGTCAACTTTAATTACTAATGATACTCATCCTATCCCAAAAATCTTTGGCGCTTAATCAGCCGCCAAAGAGATTAAACTCTTGATTTTAATTACTGCTGCTTAGGTTTCAGTTCACCACTGCACGCACCGCTCTCCTTACTTAGACTCGCTCACCACCACGCCTGCATTCGCTCACCACCGCTCACCAGCGTTCAATTTTGTCATTCTTCCAGGCGGTCAGAGAATTTAATCGGTTAGTCTTGATTCTAATTATCCGAACATACTAGTTCTCTTTGATAATTGATCATGTTCAATTTATAATTCTGGTAATCGTTTCTCAATTTATTTGATTTGATTCATTGATTTCCTTTCTCCTTAATTCGTTCCATTCAGATTCGATCACCCCACTCCTTAATTCGCTCAACACCGCTCACCGTTTAGAGAATTTAATTGGTTAGTTTTTATTCTAATTGTTCGAAAATATCAGTTTCTTTGATAATTGATCATGTTCAATTTATAATTTTGGTAATGGGTTCTCAATTCATTGATTTATTTGATTCATTAAAAAATATATTAATTTGTTCGAAAATTTAATGCTCCATGTTGTATTGTGTACGTTGCTCTTAGTTCTAATATAAGCTACGTAGTATACTAATTAGAAAAAAGAAATTCAGTGGTGAGTAATTTCAAGTTGTTGGGTTTTGCTAAGATTTTGTAATTGGTCATTTATTGAATTAGGAAATCCTAATGATTGCAATTCCATAAATTAGAAAGGAAATTTGCATGAGTGCCGGTGTTAATGTTTTTCCTTTTGGAAACAAAGCCATTGCTTTTGAACCAATGCTAAAATAATCTGGTGCCATGACTAATTCATTAATATGAGTCCATGACTATTTGGTCTTTATGCTTCTTGTGACTATTTGGTCTTTATGCTTCTTGTTGCTTAGATAATTATAACATTATGCTACTGCCTACTAGCTAGGAAGTCATATATTTTCATTCGTTTGATTTAGAAATCCCAAATAAACCCCACCACATTGAAAATGAAAAATAATTATCTTCTTTGTTATTATTTTATCTCTTGATATATTGGTTTTTTGTGTGTCTATTTTTATTCCTGTAAGCCATGGAAGGGTTATATGTATGTTATTGTTTTAAATTTCTATATGAATTTATGTTTGACTTTGCGTATCGTAAAGGTGACATAATGAGTAGTTGGACCAATTTCGTACAATCTAGCAATGAGTACGAGAAAGGAGTGGAGGATTATCTAGATAAATCATTTGCTACCCAAGCAATCGGAGATCAGATCACTTTCCCATGTAAGGTGTGTTATAACCGTTTTTGGCACCATAGAGAGAAAGTGTATAATCATCTAATTGCGAATGGGATTCAACCGGGCACTGAAGGATGGAATTTTCCAGAGAAGGGTATGTCCTCAATGTCAAATATGAAGAGGTTAAGGGTAGACAACGACACCCACGATGATATGGATGGTCTGATATATGATACACATAGAGATATGGCAGAAAGGTTATCACACAACCTTGAAGAGGTTGAAGGTGAGGTTGATGCAGAGGCTAAGAAGTTTTATAGGTTGGTTGAAGATGGAAAACAAGAGCTATTTCCCGGGTGTAAAACATTCTCAAAACTGTCATTCCTTATTCGCTTGTACCTTTTGAAGTGTGTTCATGGGATGACTAATTCTACCTTTTCAGATATCTTGGACTTGCTACTAGAATTATTACAGGAAGCCAAATTGCCCAAATCTTTCAATGAGGCTAAAAAGTTGGTAAAAGATTTGGGTCTTCATTATGACAAAATTCATGCATGTCGTAATGATTGTATGCTTTATTGGAAGGAGCATGAAACTGCTACATCTTGCCATGTGTGTCAAGCTTCAAGGTGGAAAGAAAATGAGAACCAAGGGGACATTAGTAGTGAATCAACTAAGAGCCTTCATAAAGTACCAGCAAAAGTTGTTTGGCATTTTCCTCTTAAACCAAGACTACAAAGGCTTTACATGTGCTCAGAAACAACAGAGTTGATGAGGTGGCATGTGGAAAGGAGGGAAAAAGATGGGTTATTAAGGCATCATGCTGATGGAGAGGCTTGGAAGGAGTTTGATCGACAATACTTGAGCTTTGCTAGTGAGTCACATAATGTTCGTTTGGGTCTTGCGAGTGATGGATTCAATCCATTTCGGACAATGAGCACCCAACACAGCACATGGCCTGTTGTTTTAATTAATTATAATTTACCACCGTGGTTGTGCATGAAGTCAGAGTTCCTGATATTATCTTTGCTTATTCCGGGCCCCAGCTCTCCTAAAAAAGACATTGATGTGTACCTCCAACCTTTAATAGAAGAGCTTAAAGAACTATGGGAGTATGGGTTGGACACGTATGACGCGTCAAAGCACCAAACATTTAAAATGCATGCAGCTTTACAATCTACCACAAGTGACTTTCTCGGATACGCTATGTTGTCCGGTTGGAGCACCAAAGGGAAGTTTGCATGCCCCTATTGCCATTATGAAACCGATCATCGACATTTGAACAATAGTAACAAATCATGCTATTTGGCTCATCGTCGTGGTTTAAACCTTAATCATCCTTGACGGTATGATGCAAAGTCTTTTGATGGGGAAAAGGAAGAGAGAATATATCCAGATCGTTTGAGTGGGGCCGAAATTCAAAGTTTGCTGGAAAATTGGGAGAATAGTTTCGGAAAGTTACAACCAAAGAAGAATTATAAAGATTGTCCTTGGAGGAAGTCCTCTATCTTTCATACTTTGCCATATTGGAGGGATAATGGTTGTCCCCATCATTTGGATGTCATGCACATAGAAAAGAACATTTGTGACAATGTCCTTTCAACTTTGTTAGACGTACCTGGAAAGTCCAAAGATCATCATAAGGCTCGATTAGATCTGGAAGAAATGGGGGTTAGACAAGAATTGCATCCCAAGAAATCAGATGATGAGCGGTACATTTTGCTGCCGAAAGCATCATTTTCAATGACGAAGGAGGAGAAAAGCATATTTTGTAGTGTTCTAAAGAAGGCAAAGCTACCTCAAGGGTGTGCATCAAATATTGCACGGCATGTGCAAGTAAAGGAGGGAAAATTGTTAGGGTATAAGAGTCACGATGCTCATATTATAATGCAGCATTTACTTCCAGTTGCGATTAGAAAAGTTTTGCCAAAGCATGTGGCTTTAACCATAATTAGATTGAGTGCATTTTTTAGAACCATATGTAGTACGGCCATCGATCCAAAAGATTTAGGTCGCCTTCAGACTGAGATTAATGAGACTCTTTGTGAACTTGAGAGAATATTTCCACCGTCATTTTTTGACATAATGGTCCATTTGCCGATTCATTTGGTCAATGAAATAAAGCTTGGTGGACCAGTGTGTGGTTGGTGGATGTATCCTATAGAAAGGTACTTGGGGAAGCTGAAATCTTACGTTAAAAATAGAAGTCGCCCAGAGGCTTCTATAGCGGAAGGTTATCTAACTGAAGAGTGCTTAATATTCTGCTCTAGATATTTGCATGATGGTGCAAAGAAGCGGCGTAAAGTAATCAACCGAATTCATGAGGAAGGTGGTAAAGTTGATGAGGACTCTCCTTTGTTCCCTAACATAGGCTATCCTCTTGGGAGGAAGAAAAAAGGGAAGAAGAAAGGGATTGCGTACAATTTGGATTCAAACACAAGAATACTAGCACATCGATATGCATTGTTCAATTGTGAAGATAAGAAAGTTGAGAAATATATCAAGTGAGTCGATTTTAAAATCTTGTCTTTTATGTTTTAATTCTATGTTATATTGGTGGTCTAATGTATTTTTATTGTATCCATTAATGCAGGGAACATGAAGAGTTTGTGAAAAACAATTCTAGAGAGAAGAGGAAAAGAAGGTGGAGGGAGGCTCAACAACATAGTAATGAGTTCATGGATTGGTTCAGAGATAAGGTTGAGTTGGATGAAGTCACTGATCATATTAAGTGGTTGTCCTTGGGTCCTTCAACTATTGCAAGGAGATACGCCGGATATTTTGCAATGGCTATAAGTTTTACACTACAGAGCATGATGAGAAGTGTAAAACCCAAAATAGTGGGGTCTCGTTGACAGCTTTAACTCCAAGCTTTGCTAGTAGCAAGGATCGCAATCCCATTCTTGGTAATGTCACCTATTATGGGAAAATAAAAGAAATAATTGAGATAGATTATTGGAGTGCATTTAGCGTCGTCTTGTTAAGATGTGATTGGTTTCATGTGGAAACAGACAACTATGGCATGATTCGTGTAAACTTCAAGAGATTGTGTTCAATGGATGATCCTTTTGTCTTGGCATCACAGGTTCAACAAGTTTTCTATATAGAAGATGGTATTGAGGAAGATTGGCACTATGCGAACCGAAAGTTGCCTAGAGACTTCTTTAATGTTGAGGGGCAATGTGAAGATACATATTTTAGTAAAGTTCGGGAGCCTCTTGAGGATTTAAATCTTGCTACAGTTGATGATGATGATATAACTTGGTGTAGAGGTGATGCATCTGATCGAGTTGAAGTTCATCAGAGAACCTTCAATAATGAACCATGCATTGAGAGCCACGAAAACAATTCTGATGTAGATGAGACAGATTGGGATTGGATGGAACCCTTGAATTGACTTGGCTTAGTGTATTAACCTGGCTAGAATGGTTATAAACGTCATTAAATTTCACGCGTACTTTTAGTGGAAGGAAAACAATAAATACTTTTACTGCTCTTTCAAGGATTTAGATTATGTCTTTATTACTTGCGATTCTATTACTATATAAAGGTATTTATATTTTGTATGATTTATTTATGCGGAATACTTGAGTATTAACGTTTATTGTTGTGGTGATGATTCAACAAGGTTTTTACACTTTCATCTGGTAAGATTTAACTAACTTTCGATTTTGCTTTAAGGGTAAGAATGTTTGTTGCTTAGATATGTTAGAACTTCTAGTTGTCTTTTTTATTTCCTTAGAAGTTAATTTAAAACTTTAGAACTGCAGTAGGTTGTCTTGTGGGAAGAATGTTAACCTTACTTTCATGATTTACAGTTCTGTAAGAAAATATGGGACGACAACAGAGAGACAAAGGGTGAATCCGAGAACAAAAGAAAAAAAGGTGAATATATTCTGAGACTTAGTCTTTTTTAGCTTAGCTTAACATGCGGTCGGGGGGTGTTTGTGAAGGGCTGGTTGGTCGCGCGGGAACCGTGAAGGGGGGGCCCGGGGGGGGATATTGCGGGGAGGAGATGGTTGGTAGGGGTAGGCGTGAAGGGGGGGTGGGGGCCTGGGTGCTGTGAAGGGGGGCGGGGGCCCGGGAGGGGGATTCGTGCGGGAGGAGATGGGGCGCGGGGGGTAAGCTGTGTGAAGGGGGTGGGGGCCCGGGTGCTTGTGAAGGGTCGGGGGCGGGGGTGTCTTGTGAAGGGGGCGGGGCCCTAGGAGGGGGATTCCGTGCGGGAGGAGATGGCCGGTAGGGGGGTAGTTGTGAAGGGGGGTGGGGGTTTTGTGCAAGGGGGCTGGATGGCGGGGGGTCTTGTGCGGGGATACACTACAGGGGAGCAGATGGCAGGCTGTGCAGGTGCACGGGGTTAGCGAGGGCGGATGACAAGATGGCGGTTGTGCAAAGGGGTGGAATTTTTTTTTCTTCTCAATTTTACACTTACATTTCATCCAACATTTAGAAATCTCAGCTAAAGCAACTAAAGGAAAAGGAAATCAAATATCTAAACCAACAAGAACCTATTTTATGATAACGACTTAAAAATAAGCCCCCAGAAAAACTAAGAAAATTTTCGATAAGGGCAGCATAACCATACAAACCCCAAAAAACAACCACATAAAGCTTTACAATATAAAATTTGGATCTTTCCATATAAAACTAATAACAATACTCATAACTTTCATGAATGTTGACCAATTGGAGTGTATGGTAGCTTTCCACCACCATCAAAATTTCGAGATACAATGTAAAAGATATTCACAAACTGAGAACTAATTCTTCAAATATATAATAGAACATAGAACAAATCATGCATACTTTTTCCACAGCAGAAGACATCCTTGAAAAACTTTACACACAAAACCCAAGTCTGTTGACAAGAAAATTTCTCAAAAAAACAAGCTCTTGTGGTGGTTGAACTTAAGATCTAGAACTTGTTAATGCTGAAAAAGTGGGAAGTGAAATAGTGAACTTTGAAGTGATGCAACAGAGAAAAAAGTTTAGGGGACAAAAGTTATCAATGAATGAAAATTAAAAGAAAATCCGACCTACCGGAATCGAACCAGTGACCTAAGGATGTCTAATGATTTTACCAACTACAGTCCTCCGCTCTACCGACTGAGCTAAGGTCCTGCCCGCCATGGTCCAACCCTGCTTGATGGAAAACAAACTAATTAGTCTTCTCTGATTTAATGATGTGAATATTTTCTAGTAATTAGTTTCTAACTTCTTATACTACACTAAAGTACTACATATTCTTTGTTTCTAGTTTACTTTATTTATCAATTTTTTTATTTGATCCTCTAAGAAGGATATGTTTTTCATCATCATTCATCTTTATGCTGTTCTAGAGTTCATAGACATCTCAGGCTTTCAGAGACAATAGCCTTCCAGATGATCTTTTTTTATCCATTTCCTCATTCTAGTCATTCTATGGTACCATTTGTTGATACCAGCCACTTTATCTATTAACTTTGCACTCTTAAGTGTTTCTGTAATATCATGATAAGTCCCACATCCAGCACTCGTGGGTTATCTGTTGAAGACTTTCGATTCAAGTAGTTCTTTTTATAATGATGTTATATTTAATATTTCTGCTGGATCTCAATGTAAATAGGAGCACAACTGGTAGTGAATTCCTCGTGGAAGAATCCTTCTGGGGAGTGGCACGTGGGTTGTAAACTGGTTTATGAGCTGTTTACTAAAGATTAAACATCTCGTTTGAAGGTAATGCCTGAATGGAGCCTTTTATATTATACAAACTCTTTTCTTATTTTTGGTATCTGGTGAATATTTAATTTTCAGTTCTCTGCATCCTATTGTGTTAAGATTTAGGCTCTGTTAAGATTTAATTTTCATATGCAGATATACTGAAGTCTACTTTAGAATTGACACCATACAACCTTGTAAGTCTGGTCAGCCTATACATCCAAAAATATATACATTGTCAAGATTTGTATAGGTGCATGGGGGTTGGCGGGGGGCGTATGACAAGGTTGTGCGGGTGCGCGGGGTGGCGGGGGTTGTTGTGAAAGGGGGGGTGGGAGGGGGGTTACGTGCGGGGGGGGCTGGCGGGCTGTGCGGGTGCGGCTACAAAGTATAAGTTAATGATCATCAATTTTTTTTTGTGAAGAATATGCTGCAAGACTGTGAGGTCAGACGACAGAAACACACTCCACTAATACATTGAACTGAACAACACCCCATAACTAACAAGTAACAAATAAGATGAGAAGTGATCCTGATTTTGCAATCTTACTTTTATTATTTGACCTAATAGTTATCAATTACAACATCTTTTTTGTAGGAAGTAAGATCGATATGGCAGATTATAAAAAGATAAGAGAAATGAGGATAGCACAAAACAAAATGAAAATGAAGGAAATGGGAGTTACTACAATGGCTTATGAATTATTTCACTCAAAGAAAAGTAAAAAGAAATCTAAGAAGGTGGTCGAAGGTACTGATGAGTACACACCTAGTGACGAGGAGAACCAATTGAGTGACGAGAATGGCGTGGAGTTAAGGAAAAAAACTATAAACCTGAGGACCGGCTCAAAGAAGGTATTTCTTTAATTCATGAAAGTTGTGGTTTATAATTATTAACATTACCGCTATGGTTTAATCATATTTATCTTTCGTATTTTTTAAGGTTTCAGCGGTTCAAGGAAAAGACCCTAGTAAGATGAAAGAGAAGACAAATGTTTCGTCGATGTCAATGGCAGCTCAAACTAAGATGCGCTATCCAAACACTCAGAAAGAACACATAGAGAAAGGGATGCAACGAAGAGTTCTGACTCAGTCTCAGCAGCAACATAATGTAGGCCTAAGTGTAGTAGTGAATTCCGAGGAAAGGGTGAGCAAGTCTAGTGCCCATAAACAACATGAGAAAGAGGTTGAACGTGGTCACAAAACAAAGATGGGGCATAGTAAGACAATGGTTGCTCCCGGCTCACTCAGTGATTACATTAAGATGAAAACAAATTTAAAAGGAAAGGAAGTGAGAGAGAAACAAAATGAGGTATTTCTGCGAAAAGCTAATACTCAGTCAAATGTTTTAAAAGACCTAAAATATCAAATGGTCGGTTCCTAATTGGAGAGATTTTCAGAAGCAAATCATTTCCAACATGTCTTAGAGGAAGAAAATGAAAATAGCATGAACTCGAGATGACTTAGAATCAAGACATGTATCGAGATGATGATGATCTTTGAAGGTGGTAATGATGATGTTCAAGGTGGTATTGATGAAAGTAGTGGTAATGGTCACTAGTCCTAGCATTTTAAAGCTTATAATTCCGATTTTCTATAAAGTTAGAAAGATACATTTTCTAATTATTGCCTTTGCTTGTTTCTTTATAGCATTGTCAAAAGCGAAGCGAACTAGAGGACCAACTATGTGCAAAGATGTCCACGAATGGACGAGTAGATGATCGTAAGCCGATAATTTTGAATGAAATGGGGAAGCCTATTGGTCCTGATAAGAAGACTTTAGATAAATTTTCAAGATTTCTAGGCACTTTAGCTCGTAATTGTAGTCTTGCTCCATTGAACAAACTTAATTGGCATAAGGTCCTTGATAAGGATAAAATTTGGGAATTTGTCAAGGTATGAGTTCTTTTAATATATATAGGAATTATGGACTATAAATTCTTGATCTCTTTGAATATATATATATATATACATATATATATATATATATATATCTATATATACACATATATATGTGTGTATATATATACACATATATATATATATATATACACATATATATATATATACACATATATATATATATATACACATATATATATATATATATATATATATATATATATATGAATGACTCATGATTGTTGCGAGACTAAATTCGTTATCTCGAAGAAGGGAAGGACTATGTGTTGGCAGCGGTTGGAAAGCTTTGGCGTCGACATAAAAACATTGTAAAGAAGAAACACTTTGAGTGCTTACGACAATGATGATGACAGATTGGAAAATGCTCCCGATAATATTTCAGAAGCTTATTTCAAAGAATTATTAGATTATTGGAAATTAGATATTATTGAAGCAATTGTTATGTTTTCACATTATCTAAGTTATTCTTATCAAATTCACAAAGTACCTTTTTAAAGGAACTTTCTAAGAGGTATTTATCTTTTTTTTCTTAACACGCAGGAAGAAAGCAAGAAGAAAAGTTAAAGCAGTATCAACCAAAAAGATAGGCACACCATGGGTCCCATGAGCTTTGCAAGGATGGAACATGAATTGGTAAGTTAATTATAATGCATAATGATATCTTTGCTTTATTTTTACTTATCACCCCTTGGTACGATCATGTAACTTTTCTGTATTCCGGATTCTTTTGTATATTTCCATGCTAGCAACAACAAGATAATGAGAAAAAACGACCATCCCAAGCACTGTTGTACAAAGAGTCTCGAAAGAGGAAAGCGGACAAAATATACAAAACAGCTTACGAGCCTATTAAATATAATATCGTAAGTTTAGTTGCCTTTACATTTATTTAGGCTACGTTTTTTTGTTGCAACTTTGGTAGTTATTTATTCTGCTTCCATTATTTCAAATGTAGGATAAGATGGAGGAAGTTCAAATGCAAAAGCAGATTGATGGAGATAAAGCATATTATGAAGTAATGAAAATTGATAATTCGGACAACCAAAGGCAACTCGGAAGGTGTTCAACTATCAAAGGAAAAAGAGTGAGGGGACTTCGGCCGTTGGTGGTGTAATCATCCCGGATGAGTTTTTGAAACCATATAAAGACCGAGATTGTAAAAGATACGGTTGGAGAAGTAATGAAGATGTTCAAGGAACAACTCCCTCCACGAAACTTTTGCTAATTTGACTCGATCACTCGGCGACGTGTCATCGATTTAGAAATCTCCGGAGCATCCTTCTAAAGATACGAATGAACAAGAGCTTCAACAAGTATTTTTTTTATTATTATAGTCCATATATATTTTTCGGTATGACCGGGTAATGGGCCGCCTATTGTAGTAAAACGGGTACCGGTTACCGGAAGTTTTATTGATTTTTTTATTTTTTAATTTGAGATGATGTTATATATTAGATACAATGTACAGGGAGTACATTAGATGTTCGATTCATTAGGCATTATTTTATCAATGTATACTAAAACAAAGAAAAAGATTAACCCGGGTACCCTATAACCCGACCCCAAAAAACATTGCTAAGTAATTTTCTCCAGCCAGATTACTACTTTGGTTTGGTGCTCTTGGTTCTTGAATTTTTTTTTTCAAACTAGAAGAACCTATCTTTTACCATATTATCAAGTTTGCTTTTACCATATTACCAAGTATATCACTAGTTCTAATTTTTTTTTTTTTTGAGACTAGATTTGTTATCATATAAGACTTTGAAGTTTTTCTTTTTTCCTTACTTGCGGGATGATGGAAATAATGGCGGATTAGAGTAGCAAACATGCATGATACTTCGAGAAGCATGCGTACATGGATAATGGAATTGAAGAATAATGAAAGAATGACCTTAAGATTGATTTAGGTTTATTTAAGGAGAGATATATGTATTATAATTTTATGGTTTAATTTTCAGATTAACTATTTATATTTTGGATGCAATAGTATGTTT